>VBRH01000791.1:5871-36988 GCA_014578085.1 Cardamine resedifolia | reverse complement strand
CGTCTCCCCGCCTCCACATCACGTCGTGGCTCCTCTCTCACCACGCCATTTCCTTGTCATGACTCTGCGACAAGGTCTCTCGATCTCCGCTCACGACTCCGTTTTCTTCTCCAACAAGGCACCGAGTCAAAACTAACCTCCGACGCCACACACTTCTAAACCTAACCTTAACCATACGACTGAGACACGAGATTACCAAAACGATGTTTCTTCTGGCGTGACCACACTATTCGTCAATCTCACTTGCTCCCTTGATTACAACACTAACTCACTGAAGCACCACCGAATGAAGATTGAGAGAAGTGAGGCGTGGTTAAAAATGGATGTCGCGTAGGGTTTCTGTCATTCGTGAGAAATTTGCATTTAAGCTCCTCAACTTTTTGGTCCTTCTAAACTGCCTCACAACTTCTAATTCTATCAATTAAACCCAGCGATAGAATTCTAAATTACACAATTTAACCATTAACTTTCGAATTCCCTTAAAAACACCCTCCACCCTTAATTGGTTCAATAACCGGAACCCATCCATTAAACCAACATTAACCGGATGCTAAATAAAATTTCCCGTTTTCCGGGACACGGGTGTTACACCCTTTGCCTTAGTTCAGTTGCAAGAGGGTGTCAAAGCAATAAGCATTAAGAGCAAATCTAAACAAAAGAATCCTTATCATAAGATAGAGAGAAAACTGAATCTAACAACCTAGACAAGTCAAACCATAGATCCCCTTCAAGTAACCCCCACTAAACCCAACTAAAAGACTACTTAAATATAATCAAAGCTACCAAACACATGTATGATGAAAGAGTAATCATTATAAATGAATCCAATAAAGCAAGGGGGTTCATAAGTACTTCTCAAAGAGTAATAGAAGAGAACTTCTCCCTATTAATGTTGAAAACAAAGCTAAGAAATCAAGGATGATGAACAAGGTGATGGAACTTCAATGGAGGCTTCATGAGGCGGCTCTGAGTCTTCTCCGCGAGTTGGCTGTCTAGGGTTGTTGATATATTCATCCACACCCTCTTCTAGGGTTTAAGTTGAGTATTTATAGAGTTTGAGTCGTCATAAGTCAGTTTAGAGTTGGAATAAGTGAGGTGTCGTCATTTTGGATCAACAGGCCTTCAGGAAGCCTTCCAGCGCTGCTACTAAGGGGTTTAACAATTATCAAACATTTTTCTCTACTAGGATTTATGAACTCGTACAACATGTACCTATATTCTAGTCTACTTTCGTATGGCTAGCTATCTATGTATATTCTCCTTCATGGCTCGGCTGTCGCAACAACCATGATGAAGTTTATTTATGCATTAGACTTAGATGGTCTTAGTTCATAGTAGCCTCATTGCACACAGCTTTTGGCCGGCCATGAGACTGATTTCTCTACCTAGTTAGTTCAGGAGATGATGCTGCAGACTTTCGTTGGGATCCTTCTCCTTAGTTCAGTTGCAAGAGGGTATCAAAGCAATAAACATTAAGAGCAAATTTAAACAGAAGAATTCTTATCATAAGATAGAGAGAAAAATGAATCTAACAACATACACAAGTCAAACCATAGATCCCCTTCAAGTAACCCCCACTAAACCCAACAAAAAGATTACTCAGACATGATCAATGCCACAAAACACATTGATGATGAAAGAGTATTCATTATAATCGAATCCAATAAAGCAAGAGGTACTTCTCAAAGAGTTATATAAGAGATCTTCTCCCTATTGATGTTGAAAACAAAGCTAAGAAATCTCCCTATTTATGTTGAAAACAAAGCTAAGAAATCAAGGATGATTAACAACGTGATGGAACTTCAATGGAGGCTTCGTGAGGCGGCTCTGAGTCTTCTCCGTGAGTTGGCTGTCTATGGTTGTTGATATATTCGTCCACACTCTCTTATAGGGTTTAAGTTGGGTATTTATAGAGTTTAAGTCGTCATAAGTCGGTTTAGAGTTGGAATAAGTGAGGTGTCATCATTTTTGATCAAAAGGCCTTCAGGAAGCCTTCCAGCGCTGCTACTTAGGGGTTCAACAATTATCAAATATTGTTCTCTACTAGGATCTATGAACTCGCATAACATGTATCTATATTCTAGTCTACTTTCGTATGGCTAGCTACCTATGTCTATAATTCTTCATGGCTCGGTTGTCACAACAACCATGATGAAGTCTATTCATGCATTAGACTTAGATGGTCTTAGTTCATAGTAGCCTCGTTGCACACAGCTTTTGGTCGGCCATGAGACTGACTACTCTACCTAGTTAGTTCAGAGATGATGCTGCAGACTTTCGTTGGGACCCTTCTCCTTAGTTCAGTTGCAAGAGGGTATCAAAGCAATAAGCATTAAGAGCAAATCTAAAAAGAAGAATCCTTATCATAAGATAGAGAAAAAAACGAATCTAACAACCTACACAAGTTAAACCATAGATCCCCTTCAAGTAACCCCCACTAAACCCAAAAAAAGACTACTCAAACATGATCAATGCAACCAAACACATAGATGATGAAAGAGTATTCATTATAATCAAGTCCAATAAAGGAAGAGGGTTCAGAGGTACTTCTATGAGAGTTACATAAGAGATCTTCTCCTTATTCATGTTGAAAACAAAGCTTGGCAATCAAGGATGATGAATAAGGTGATGGAACTTCAATGCAGGCTTCGTGAGGCGGCTATGAATCTTCTCCATGAGGTGGCTGTCTAGGGTTGTTGATATATTCGTTGGATATTGATAAGAGTTTAAGTCGTCATAAGTCGGTTTAGAGTTGGAATAAGTGAGGTGTCATCGTTTTGGATCAACGGGCTTTCAGGAAGCCTTCCAGCGCTGCTACGGGGCCTCTTGCCGTGCCAGAGTGCCCATTTGGCGCTCCTCTGTGCTTCCAGCTGCGCCAGCACCAGTTTCTGGGTTTCTCTGCAGGACATGTCTTCAATGTTTGCATCATAACTTCTGATTGGCTGGATGAATTTGAGTGATTCCAATTGGAGGTGAAATATGACTCTTCTAGCTTTCCAATGACATATCATACGTTGTAAATGGTTCATGTAAAGATCTCCAAACGTAGCCTTCAATCTGAAGTCCAGAAACTGTAGAAAACGTGTTTTGCTCCCTTTTTTTATCATTTTGTCTAAACATCTGTAATGACTCCTTGAAACAAGAAATACTCGAAATGCGGCATAAAAGTACTTAAGTAACATCAAAACACTTATTAATCATCTTAAAAGCATAGCTAAAATATGTAAAATAACGATGTTATCACCTTGCAACCAAGGTGTTTCATCATCTTGAGCGACATAACATTCACACTAGCACCCAAATCACACAAAGTATCATCAACTCTCAAATCACTAAGGGAGCAAGATAGTATGAATGTACCGGGATCCTTAAGCTTTGGAAGAGTCTTGGATTGAAGAGGTTTTGGAGTTGGGGGTTTGAGCGCCTCCATGACCTCTTCCACTTTCTCCCTGCTAGCTAAAATAGCTTCAATGAACTTCACATGGAGAGAAACTTGAAGCAAGCTACTCATTGGAGGTAAAGGTGCTCCAACTTTGCTCATGGTAGCTTTGAAACTTGAGAAGATTTTCTTTTTGGCCATGGTGAGGATTCTTCCGGGAAATGGAATTGGAGGTTCATAAGAAGGAAGCTCATCTCTTCGTGCATCTTCCTTGTCAACCCTCATGGGAGCCTTCTCTTCTTTCCTAGTGCTCAATTCACCTTATCTTCATTCCGGCTAACCAAAACCTCATCACCCACACCGTAGAGAAGTCTAGAGATCTCTTCCACATTTTTTTCCTGCTTTTGCTTATCACTTGTGAGGATGGCATCCCATCCATCTTGGAATTTATTCCATTCATCCTCTTATTCATCTCTAAGTTACCTTTGGTTTGCTCTTCAAGTAGTTTCTTAAGAAGGATAGTGTTTAGATCGTCTTTAATGGGTTGGTTTGGTGGTGGTGCTTGGTTTTGGTACTTTTGATATGGGAAGAAGGGTTGGTTAAGGTTTGTATAGGGTTGGTCTGAGTTTTGGGGTCTTGGTTGGAAGATGAAAAATTGCCTAGGTTGGTAGTTTTGGTTGAAGGCATTCCCTTGGTACGCTCCTTAATTACCCCAATAGTTAACCTCTTCTTGAACCACTTCACTACCATCAAAACCAACACCCATCTCTAGATTCCTTTGTTGATACTCATCAAACTCTCCCACATATTTGCCCGACTTTTGGTTTATGAGAAATACCTTACTCATCTTGTCAACCTTCTCATGTAGCTTCTTCAAGCTTTTGTCTTGGGTACTAGGCTTTTTCAAGTCTCTATCATAGTCACCACCATAGCAAGCATCACTTTGGGCCAAGTTCTCTATCAATAGCTCTCCTTGGCTTGCATTTAAGTTATCAAAACTCCCATAGCTTGTCGTGTTAAATGCTGGTCGATACTTCTCAAGAGTCTCTCTATAAAATATGCCTAAAAGATTCTCCTTTGAGATGCCATGATGAGGAGAACTTCTTGTGTACCCTTTAAGATGCTCCCATGTTTCATATAGACTTTCTTGACATCCTTGATTGAAGCTAGTGATATCGTTCCTAAGCTTGGCGGTCTTTTGCTTGGGGAAGAACTTGGTAAGAAAGGCCTTCTTGCATAGATCCCAACTAGATACAAGCTCCGAAGCTATGTTCTTCTCCCATTGAGAAGCCTTGTTCCTTAGAGAGAAAGGAAACAAGATCATCTTAATAGACTCTTCGGACACACCATTCATCTACACGGTTCTACAAAGCCGCTCGAATTGATCAAGATGATCTAGAGGGTCTTCCAATGCCATCCAATTGCACCTTTGATTTTGGACCATGTTGATCAAGCTTGATTTGATCTCGAAGTTGTTCACCAAAATGGAAGGTGTTGGCATTCCCATTGGTAACTCTTGTTGGTACCGGGTTTAGCAGCCTACCATAAACCCGACCCAAATCAAGATCCATTCATTCTTAAGCCCAATCAACGTTGGCCCATGACGAGCAAAGCGCCGACCAATACAAAAGGGACATACTAGTCGGAAAAGGTAACAATGAAGAAATAAGGAAAAACCCAATCATGGCCCAAAACCGACCTAAGCCGTCCTAAAATTACAATAAATAAGGAGCTACCTCTTCTTCATAAATTATCTAGCAATCGTTAAGAAGACCTAAGTCATAGATTTCAAATCTTTTTTGTCTTCTTGCTCTTAAACTCTAAGTTCTATTGTTACTTGTATAAGATTCATCAATAAAATGCCTACTTCTCTCAAACCTTAATCTTCGGAACCCTAATTCTTATCTCTTTGAGCCTATGGTTCAACAATTGGTGCCGTCTGTGGGAATTCTTTACAAAAAGCCCTAGCTCAAAGTTGGAGGGAGACGATGACATCATCTGTCCAGGAGGACAAATTCCACCAAGAAACCCTAAAGATCAACACCCCGTTGATCCACCTGGCATGAATCCCCCTCAGGTCGATGGACTAGCACCGCCAGGAAGCAGCAGAGCAGCGATACCAAAAAATAACAGACCAAACAACACCGACACAAACGCCCCAAACCATCTAACACCAGCAACCGATCTAACACTTCTGATTCAACTCTTGACCGACCGTTTAAGTGTAGAAAACAACTTTCGCGAAGCAAACAACGAACTCTATATACCAGCATCTGACCTCCATGCTCGGAACTTATACCCTTCTCTCAATCAGGTTGTAACCCCTCAGATGTTGACTCCTCAAGCATTATACGATGACCTCGCCAACACCAAAAAACGCGAAGAAGAATTCAAGAAACCTATCAGTGCTTTAAAGTCACAGATGCACAAAGCAACTAGCTCGACCCCTAACATTGATAGAGTCCTTAAAGACGCCCAGAAAACCCCATTCACCAAACAGATATCCGGAGCAAACATGAGTTACATTGGCAAGATAAAAATTCTAACCTACGACGGAACAACCCCCGGTACATTAGACCCCATCGGTCACATGACTGCTTTCACAATAGCCACCGGCCGAGCTCGTATACAGGACAAAGAGAGAGACGCAGTTCTCTGCCAGCTGTTCGTAAAAAAATTAAGCGGCACCGCGCTTCAATGGTTTGGCAAGCTAAAGCGATGTACTATCAACTCTTTCAACGACCTGTCTCAAGCCTTCATGAAGCAGTACTCCATACCCATACCACATGGAGAATCAAGTGCCGACCTCTGGAACGTGAAGCAAACAAAAGTGAAAGCTTACAATCTTTTATCGACCATTTTAAAGGTGTTGCATCCCGTGTAATATTGGATGATGGGACCTCAATCGATGCATTGCGCAAATGCCTATGGTATGAAGGCCGCTTTCGCGTAACAATAAGTTCAAGCAAGCTGGTCTCTCTAGAAGATGCATTACACCGAGCTACCGTCTACATTAACATTCAAGAATGATGAGGACATTGATACAAGCTCAGCTGGATCAAAGGAAGAACCTATACACATAGCAACCATGGAACAAACACCAAGAACAAGATCAGGAACAAGGCGTGTGAGAGAGCAATTTATCAAGTCCATGAACAGCCTCATCATTAAGGGAGTGCAAGAAGACGTGCAAGAATTACACAAGAATCATACGACACCTTTCTTGCCGGTTCTTCAAGGAAACAAGGAATTTGCTATTTTTACTATCACCAAGCAAATTCAAGAGGCCCAAAGAAGTCACTAAATGGGTATGTGCTCCATTTGTGCTCTTTTTCCCTTCACCAATTTTTGTCCCAATGGGTTTTGTTGGTAAGGTTTTTAACGAGGCAAATGGATCGCATCATTATCGGCCCATTTAGTTGATTTTCCGCAAGCCCAACAACACAGATTTCGGTCAAGAACAGTTCAAGAGACATTTCCGAATTTCAAACTCTGTTTTAATGTTGTCTCTTTCTCTCTCCTTCATGCAAGATGTCGCTAGTCTTTTAATTAATTTTGTGTTGAACAATTTCAANAAGAGTGACGCCATACATCAGCAGTGAACAGCGATCCCTACCATGGAACAAGTACATCTGACCTGAGGGATAAGTCCGACGAGAAGAAAACCATAGTTACAAAGATAATCGCCAGTCCAGAATAGCTGACTTTAGCCGATCAGAAAATGAAGATTACGGTCGATACAGTTCATACATTCCTACTGTGATTTTCACAACATGTCGGGACACTCAACATCTAATTTTCGTCAACTTCAGGACAAGCTATACAAAAAATACAGTCGAGAAAATGTGGCCAATGTGGCACCCAGGTCGTACGAAGGGCGCAGGTGGGATAACCGACAAAATTGACAAATGGATTCATCGCAAGGAGGTGACTAACATCGACAGGATATGTGTCAAGAAGAGCAACATGCAGATCAAGATAGTCGCCGCGATAATCATCGGGAGGAGGAACCTAAACGTGTTAGAGACAAACAACAAGAAGACGATAACAATACTCAGAAATGAAGATATATCCATGTTATCCTTGGTGGATTGAACTCTTGCAATGATTCTGCCAGGTCAATCAAAGACCATCAGCGAAAAGCAGCATCTGCGGCTAAGTGGACCGAGCCCGTTCGAGTAAACTTAATCGAGGGAGCCGATCTCCCAATCATATTCTCTAATGCAGATATTGAGGGGTTGCATATACCACACAACGATCCCCTCGTTATCACACTAGCTATCAGAGACTGCGATGTAACAAAGGTGCTTATCGACATCGAAAGTTTGGTCCACCTCATCTACACCAAGACGCTGAAGAAAATGGAAATCTCCCTACAACTGGTCAAACCTTATAAGCGAAGGTTAACCGGTTTTGATAGTAGGCCAATCATGACAGTCAGAACAATCAAATTGCCAGTTCAAGCAGGAAACGTCACCAAAATGGTAAGATTTATGATAATGGACCAACCAGCCATGTACAACGTCATCATGGGACACCATGGATCCATGAAAAGAGCGGTAGCATCAAGCTATCACCAATGCATACGCTTCCCGTCAGGACGAGAAATGTTCACCTTAAGAGGAAATCAAGCAGTAGCATGGATATGCTTCATCAAATAGTTAAAACTCAATACCCCACCTGTGACGCTGCATACTATAACCGAGGAGAAAATCACCTATGACATGAAAACACTGAAACCCTCAAAGGCCAATAAGGAGTTAGTTGAGATGATTTAGCTCGACCCATCCCACCTAGATCGCCACGTCGGAGTAGGATCCTAGCTTGACCTATCTATATGAAGCGCACTCGAACACTTCCTCAAATAAAATATATCGACCTTCGCTTGGACCATCGAAGATATGATCGGCATCGATCCTAACATCACCTGCCACGAACTTAACGTTGATCCAAACCTACAATCTCGTAAGGCAAAAAAGAAGGAAGCTCGGTGTGGAACGAGCCAAAGCAGTCAATGAAGAAGTCGATAAACTACTCAAGGCAAGGTCGATCTTTGAAGTAAATTATCCCGAGTGGATGGCAAACCCAGTAGTCATAAAAAAGAAGAACGGAAAATGGTGAGTATGTGTTGATTTCAAGGATATCTAAAAGATTATTTTCCTCTACCCCACATAGATCGGCTAGTCGAAGCAACGGCAAGGAACAAACTATTATCATTAATGGATGTCTTTTAAGGCTATATTCAACCCGATGCACCCAGACGACCGGGAGAAGACAACATTCATTACAGATCAAGGAACCTACTGTTACGAGGTAATGCCTTTCGGACTGAAAAATGCAGGCGCCACATACAAGATATTGGTCAACAAAATGTTCGTGAATCAGCTCGGCAAGTCCATGGTGGTGTAAATCGACGATACACTAGTTAAATCAGGCCGAGCAGAAGACCACATCGACCATCTGCGGACATGCTTCGAGATCCTTAATCAATATGGTATGAAATTAAATCTGTCAAAATTCCATCTGCGGACATGTTCGAGATCCTTAATCAATACGGTATGAAATTAAATCTGTCAAAATGCACCTTCGGAGTGACCTTGGGAGAATTCCTCGGTTACATCCTCACCAAACGAGGCATTGAGGGGAACCCTAAGCAGATCACCGTCATCCTAGTACTCCTCTCTCTGCGTAACAAAAGAAAAGTCCAGCGCTTGTCCGGAAGAATTGTCGTACTAAATCGGTTCATTGCAAGATCGATCGATAGATGCCTTCCTTCCTACCAACTACTGAGAAATAAAAAGAACTCTGAATGGAATGAGAAGTGCTAGAATGCGTTCCAAGAGCTCAAAACATACCTAGCCACTCCTCTGGTCCTCGCCAAACTAGACGACGGTGAAACTCTGTATCTTTACATCGCAACTTCCGACGTAGCAGTCAGCAGGGTACTAATCAAAGATGAGCGCGGCGAGGAACGACCAATCTTCTATATCAGCAAAACGCTTGAAACAACCGCACCCGAAATTTGTTTTTTTCTTTAAACAAATAATAATATTCCCATAAATATTATTATCCCCCTAAACCAAATCATTTAAACAATTCATAAAAAACCCAAATAATTTAATTATTTCAGCTTAACTAAATTAAACAATCAAATAAATCACAAAAACTCAACCATAATTAATTTAGCGATTAAACATGATTAAATCATCAAAATTAATTACCAAAATTCCGAAATTAAAATCACATTAAATCCGAAATTATGAAATAATTTAGCCAACTTTTCTAACATGATTTTATCTCCAAAAATCATTAAAAAACAACACGCAATAATTCAACAATTATTCGAATTCAAAATAATTCAACAATAAACCTTAACCGAATTCTAGATCATTCCCTCTTCCTCGCCTTGATCCCACGGTCACTCTTTTTCTTTTCCTGCATCAAATAAAAGAGATGCATAAGTATTTCAATAAATACTTAGTGAGGCAATCCTCCCATCTACAAGCTATACACATAAACGATTTAAAATATTTAACATATTTAAACATGAAAATACCGAATAAATCAACCATCTCATGAAACACTCGACCTAGATCCACCAGAGATCATACACGGCCTATATTCATGAAAAACATCAAATATTAAAATCGCTTACATGAGCTTATGGTCATGCACTCACATTTGCTCACGATATTTTCCTTTTTAAGAACCCTTCCTTTTCAGGAACTTCTAGGGTTTCTTAAGGGTCACCACAATACAACCGCAATCTTTCTTATTGACCCTACTGCCAACCACAACAGCAGAATAACCTTCAACCTTAACTGGGAAAATCTGGAAAAATGACAGAATGCACAACCTAAAAGATGGGATCACGAATCGAAATCTAACCGTCCACTTTCGAATCACACCGTTGAAAATCACCCCTTAGATGTCCTGAAACTACCCTCAAAGTTTCGTGATGATCTGACCACAGATGAACTCACAATCTCCCTTTGAATGTACGTGGGTCCAGATCGCGTCTTAAACAGAGCACTTCATGAAAACATGATTAACTTTTAGAATAACAACTCAAATCAACATCCGCAAAATGTTACATCTAGATCTAAGGATTAACTACAACATCACAAAATTTCTTTATCATAAGAAACGATTTGCTAGGTCGAACCTCTGCTCTACCACGAACTATCAGATCTGACTGCAACTCCTTCTTGAGCAAGCTTCTTTTTCTCTTTCAGCCACTCTTCAGCCTCTCTCTTTCTCTCTTTGAAGCTGACCACAAAAATTATGAGAAAGAACTAGGGCTTCTACGATTTTTAGGCTTTAAATAGAATTAGGTTTATTTTTGGTCCACTTAAATTAAACCAAGAATTATAATTACAAAAATTAATCAATTTCTCTCTTGGTTTAATAATAAACCGCAACCCAGTCTCCTGAACCAACATTAAAATTAATCCACCTCCACTTTTCAATCCTGACATAAAACTTAAATTTTAGTTTTTTTTTCGGAACACGGGCGTTACAATTCTTCCCCACTAACATAGATTCGTCCGCAAATCTAACGCTTCCGTTCCATCCGCACGGATTCAACTAAAACTAGCCCCACACCATGGCCACCTTTGACCTCTCCGGTCCTCATTGCCAGACTTAAAATCAATTTTTATTGACTTTAGTGGTTCACATCCAGTCGCTAGCTGAAGACTCTGGTCAAAATCATTTGCTCATAACTCATAGTTATACCTCTCCACTCCCAGACACAAAGTCTTGGGAGTTTTGGGTACCCATACCACTCCACTCTCAGACCACAAAGTCCTTTCGAGCTCTCGGTATCTAACTCATGCCACTCCACTCTGGGCAATATAACCTTACGAGTTCTCGGTAATCACATACCACTCCACTCTATGCTATACACCTTACGAGTTCTCGGTACATTTCACTCCACTCTGGGTAATACAACCTTACGAGTTCTCGATAATCACATACCACTCCACTCTGAGTTGTACAACTTACGAGTTCCCGGCATCACACTCATACCACTCCACTCTGGGCAGTATAACCTTACGGATTCTCGATATCACATATCAATCCACCCTAGGCTATATACATTATGGGTTCTCGATATCACATACCACTCTACCCTGGGCTATATACCTTACGAGTTCTGGGTATCACACTCATACCACTCAACTCTGGGTAGTATAACCTTACGGATTCTCGATATCACATATCACTCCACCCTAGGCTATATACCTTACGGGTTCTCGATATCACATACCACTCCACCCTGGGCTATATACCTTACGAGTTCTAGGTATCAGATGAACTATTCATCCTCTCTAGAGTTATACAGGACTGGTCCGTCTTGTGAGCAATTATGACCCTCAATACGTATATAAGCACTCCCGACTGGTACCTTTCATGATCCGCGTATTACCTCGTAAGGTAGTACGGTATCAACAATATTCGTACCCCGGAATATCAACTTTTGATAACCAATACTCAGGTAATCTCACTGCATACCCAGTCACTCATGATACACATATAATCTCAATCCCGATTATCATCAAGTTTTTAACTTCTCATAAAAACTCTTTCCATAACTCTTTTCAGAACCTCAAGTTCACGTAACTCTCATGACAATACCAGCAATCAAAATACGAACTATCCATCTTATTAAAATAAAATCATAATGTATTAAGCGTCTACAACATCAAAACGAAATACATAATGATTAGCATAGCAAAAAGTGAAAAACTCGAACTGGAAACCATCGATGAAAGCTCAAGCCTCGGATTGCTTCTCAAACCACTTCTTGAATCTCGTTTTCATCCTCGCCTCTGGTTCCCAAGTCTACTCCTCGACCCCGTCACAATCTCACAATCCCAGAATACCTTGATCATCGGAATTTTCTTCATATGATCTTGCTTGACTCTCTTCTCGAGAATCCTCACTGGTCTTGCCTCTACGGTCATATTAGGCTGAAGATCTGATGGAATCTTAGCCACGACCTCATCATCCTTATGTAAACACTTCTTCAACATTGACACATGGAAGACCTTATAAAATGCTTGCATAATCTCAGGTAACTCTAACCAATATACAACCGGTCTGACCCGCTCCATAATCCTGAACGAACCCATATACCTCGGACTCAACTTAGTCTCTGTAATGGACCTGTTAGGACCCCGCAACATAGCCATCTTGAGATATACTCGGTCTCCCACCTCAAACTCGAGGTCCTTCCTCCTCTTATCCGCATAACTCGTTTGCCGATCATGCACTTCCTTCATGTTCAACTTCAAAACCCGGATCTTCTCCGTAGTTTCCTGAACAAAGTCTGCACCAAACATGCTTCTCTCCCCCACTTGGGTCCAGCATAATGGTATACGACACAGTCTCCTATATAGCGCCTCATATGGATCCATCCCAATACTCGCTTGGTAGCTATTATTATACGTAAACTCTACCAAGTTCAAGTAATCCATCCGGGCCACCTCAGTCAAGCATAAACATCCTCAATAAATCCTTGAGAGTCTGAATGGTTCTCTCGGATTGCCCATCCGTCTGAGGATGATATATCGTACTCATGTGTACCTTTGTGCCCATCTCGGCCTGAAAGGCCTTCCAAAACACCGAGGTGAACTTGGAATCACGATTCGTCATGATACTCACGAGTACTCCATGAAGCCTCACAATCTCATTGACATACTTCTTAGCCAAAACCGCCGCTACATCGGTCTTCTTAATGGCCAGAAAATGTGCCGACTTGGTCAAACGATCAACAATGACCCAAATAGCATCTTAGGTTCGAGAAACTGGCAACCCGACCACAAAATCCATCGTAATCATAACCCACTTCCACTCTGAAATGGGTAAAATCAGCAATAACCCACTCGGAACCTGATGCTCAGCCTTCACTAACTAGCACACATCGCAAGCCGCGACCCAATTAGCCACATCTTTCTTCAACTTGACCCACTGATAATACCTTTTTAAGTTCCGGTACATCTTAATCACCCCTGGATGAATCAAAAACATGCTCGCATGGGCCTCACTTAGGATCTCGCGTCTCAGATCCTCATCCCTGGGTACACATACCCGCCAATGCACCAGAATAGTTCCATTCGCAGAGACCTGATATTCTGAACCCACATAACCAGAAGCTTTAACTAGACCCTCATCTTTTTCCTGAGCCAGCCGAACCCTACTCAAAAGATATGCATGATTCACTGCCTCCAAGCCTAACGGCTCCTGAGATGTAGCACACAATCTCAACGTGCTAACCTTGTTCACCAAGGACTCCATGTGCCGCTTACTAGCCAAAGCTACCCGCTTGCGACTCAACGCATCCGTAACCAAATTTTCCTTCCCGGGATGATAGGCTATCTCCAGATCATAATCTACCCTTAATTCCATCCAACGTCTCTGCCTCAAATTCAACTCTGGCTGTGCAAAATAACCTTCAACCTTAACTGGGAAAATATGGAAAAATGACAGAACACACAGCCTAAAAGATGGGATCACGAATCGAAATCTAACAGTCCACTTTCAAATCACACCCTTGAAAATCACCCCTTAGATGTCTTGAAGCTACCCTTAAAGTTTCGTGATGATCCGACCAGAGATGAACTCCTGATTTCCCTTTGAATCCATGTGGGTCCAAATCGCGTCTTAAACAGTGCACTTCACGAAAACACGAATAACTTTTAGAATAACAACTCAAATCAACATCCGCAAAATGGTACATCTAAATCTAAGAATTAACTACAACGTTACAAAATTTCATTATCATAAGAAACGATTTGCTAGGTTGAACCTCTGCTCTACCACGAATTATCAGATCTGACTGCAACTCCTTCTTGAGCAACCTTCTTGAGCAAGCTTATTTTTCACTTTCAGACACTCTCAGCCTCTCTATTTCTTTCTTTGAAGGTGGCCACGAAAATTATGAGAAAGAACTAGAGCTTCTGCGATTTTTAGGCTTTAAATAGGCTTAGGTTTATTTTCGGCCCACTTAAATTAAACCAGGAATTATAATTACAAAAATTAATCAATTCCTCTCTTGGTTTAATAATAAACCGCAACCCAGTCTCATGAACCAACATTAAAATTAATCCACCTCCACTTTTCAGTCTTGACATAAAACTCAAATTTTCATTTTTTTTCTTCTAGAACACGGGCGTTACAACGCTCGAGGCTGTAGATACAAGGTATTCAGCATCCGAGAAACTAGCATTCTCAATAGTCACCTCAGCTCGGAAACTCCGACCTTACTTCCAAAGTCACCCGACCATCGTACTCTCAAACATAACCATCAGAACAATCCTCCATTCCCAAAGTTAGTCAGGTCGACTAGCCAAGTGGGCAATAGAACTCAGTAAGTATGAATCATATATCAGTAAGTATATACAAATCTCAGGTGTTAGCCGATTTCTTGATTGAATTACCCCAAGAAGTCACCACATCGGATGAAGTCGAGCAGATATGGGAGTTACACGTCGACGGCGCTGCATCACAGTAAGGTTCCGGAGTGGGCATTCGACTCAGGTCGCCCACTGGAGAAACACTCAAACAAGCTTTTCGCCTAAGTTTTAAGCCGACTAACAACGTGATAGAATACGAAGCACTGATAGTTGGTCTACGATTAACCAAAGTCATTGGAGTTGAACACTTGAAAGCTTATTGCGACTCTTAATTAGTAGCAAGTCAGTTCAGCGGGGAGTATGAAGCAAAAGACGAACGAATGGGCAAGTATCTCAAGTTAGTCCAGGAACTTTCTAGATACTTCGCAACATTCGAGCTCAACAAAATTTCACGAATAGAAAACAAGTCGGCAGTCACACTAGCTGCTCTCGCAACTACACCAAATCCCGGCCATACAAGATTGATTCTAATCGACGCAATCACTAAACCGAGCATCGATGTATCTCAAGAAAATTATGCCATCAACGAAGAAGACGACCAGGCAGAGCACACGGAAAATCCACCAGTGGAAGATTGGGGCCTTCCCATCAAAAACTATACCACTAATGGTACTACGACAAATGACAAGTGGGAAGCTCGACAACTTAAAGTCCGAGCAGCTCGTTACACAGTAGTCGGTGACACCCTTTATCGAAGGAGTTCATCCGGTTTATTGAGATCTACCAAGTAATGGCAGAAACACATGAAGGCGCAAGAGGCAATCATTTATGAGGTCGAGCTTTAGCTCTGAAAATCCGAAAGCACAGACATTTTTGGCCTAGCATGGTAACCCATTGCGAGGAATTTGCAACCAAGTGCGAGGAATTTGCAAACAAGTGCGAGAAATGTCAGCGGCACACACACATCATTAACTATAATAATTTTTTGATGTAATTTGAGAAGATAATACCATATGTTTTTGATGTAGTATGAAAAAAGTTATAGATGAGTTACACAAAAATGTAAATTTATGAATAAAAAATAATACTAGAATCATATTTCACTAAATTATCTTAGTTATATTTTATAGTTTTATATGATTATTAATTTATGTTACTAATGAGACCATATATTTATATTGGGATTTCAAAAAAATTATTAGCTTATTATTTTATCGAATTATGTCAATTTTTACACTGGCCCAACTCGGGACGAAAATTTTTATTAATTTATGGAGGTTATTAATTTATCGAGTATTAATTTATAGAGGTTATATTGTAGTTAGCATTACCCTAGGTAGCATGGAAACTCCGTCCAAGGTCCGTTTCCCATTTATGAAACGTTTCGGAAACCGAAACTCTCGGAAAAGCATTTCCAAAAAAATTGCAATTTGGAAACGATGGAAACGTCTATTTCCGTTTCGGAAACGTAATGAAAACTTATCTTTTTATATTTGGAAACTTAATAAATAAATAATTTGAAAACATTAAATATATATGATATTTATTATATTTTTAAACTTTCAAAAAGTATAATTATTTTAAGAATATAAAATAGTTCATAACTATTAAAACTATTAAATTTAAATATTTTAAAATTTAAATGAATATGATAACCAAAATATTGATTTTGATAGTTAAACTATCTAATATTTATGTGTTGGATTTGTGTTGTTTCAAATATATATATTTTAAATAGTTTTACTGTTTTACTATAAATTTTTAATTATACATATATATTATGTGTGTTCATGTTTCCAACACGTACCCGTTTCCTTTTTTTTTGAAAAAATTCGTTTCCACGTTTTCGCACGTTTCGCTTCCGCGTGCCCGTTCCCGTTTCCATGCTATCTAGGCATTACCTTTGTTTGTAATGCTATAAGACAGAAACGCCAAATAGAATTCACGGAAACAAATGTCTAGAATCATCATTTTATATAACTAGTAAGGACCATATGAAACTTAATGTTACAAAGTATTAAGAAAAAAATCCAGAACGATGTAAATTTCTATACACTTGGACAATTTGACAGACACAACGTAAGGTAATCAACAAAAAAGTGATAAAACATAAGTACACAAAATCACACCTCTGTTTCTTTGTGATTTTCCTATCTCCTACAGTACCAGAAACAGCAACACAGCTTCAATCATAAAGAGTTCTTAGACTTTGAGTGTATACGAGTGAACTCAACCTCCTCACCAAAATCTCCTTCATATTTGATTGCGCAGTTCCGTCAAGAGCACAAAAACGTTCAGGACTAGGCTCAAAGCTTCGGGGCAAGGGTCAAAAGACTTGAGAACTATAGTCTTGCAGAATTCATGAGGTTGGAAGTTGGATGAAGAGCTCCAAGATTCTGAATGTTTCCGGTAGTTGAAAAATTTGAAGACAAATGAAAGATGCATTCGCATTCGGGTAAAGGGTATGTGTAAATGGAAGTTTTTCGGTTGATCTTTCTGACTCTAGGTACCATAACGCCTTTTCTATCGCTTTCCCCTAGCATCAGTTTCATCTCCTTCTTAAAAACTTCCCACCTGTTCAAGATTCAGTGGAATACATTGTACAAATTCATATTCAAATGTGTGAAACAGCTCAATATTAAATCTGTAGATCATCTCTGCCTAGAGATATACATTACTGGATTACACTTAAAAAAAGGTTGAGATGAGGAAAGCAAGAATTATAGTTACCTCATGTCCATGTCCTGAAGAAGGAGAACGAGTTTAGGTTTGTCGGGTATTACAGTTTTTGCATGTCCACCAAAGAGGAATCTTCGATGGCCCATCAAAAAATGAGGAAAGTTTCCACCTTGAGTTGTTACAAACACTTCACTTAACAAGCTCACTGTATAGTCCAAAGCAGCCATTCTCGAAGAATATCCCTAAATAATTAGAGTAACAAGAAAAGATCAGGCTTTAACTGTTCCCTAATATACATTTGCTTTAGATTAATGAATTCAAAATAAAACCTCAAATGGGGCAAGCTCCTCTGGAGTTGCAAGAGACTCTTTTGTGTATAGATGAGGAAACATTTCCCTGAGAGGAGCCAAATGTTTTTCAGGTTGGTAGATTCTTCCGGAAGCTAAATATATCGAAGTGTTGTTATCAAATCCCATACCACGGAGCATCATACCGACCTATGTTGACGGTAAAACAGCAATTTAAAAACAAAGCTCAATAAACTACCATAACCTGCAAATGCCTCTAAATTTGATTGAAATGTGAATACAGGTTAATAATATTACCTCTAATGGGGTAAGAGGACATTTTCCGTTAACTCGGTTAAGGTCAGGCCTAATGACACGATCTCTTCGTTTGAACTTTCCTTTCCAACTTCTCTGTCTAATCACATCCATTTCAGATTTCTCAGCTTTTCCTCCTTCATAAAGACAACATGAGAACGCCACCATGTCCTAAAAACCAAGAATTTTTATATTGTCTCTAATAAGAAAACTAATACTAAACTATTTGAGGTTAAGTGATTCTAAAAACAAAGATAAAATTTACCTCCTCAAATCGAAGGTGGACCGAGATATACTTTCCTCCAGTCTCTGAGCTTTTCTCAACCATCCGATCAACTAACTTTTCTGCTAGTGTTGATATAGGCAAAGAAAACTTCAATGCTTTGTAATTAGCTATGCACCTCAAAAGTTGGATATATGGTGGAACACTCATCGCCAATCTATTTGCGAAAGGAGAAATCCGTATAACCCTGAATGAAACAAAAAATGTTACCCCCTTAAAGGCGACAAAAAAGAGTTTAAGTCATGTAACAACTTCAAGATTAAAGTCAACCTACCCATGCTCCTTTAGAACCGGATAAACCTCCCCATTATAGTAGTTCACAGTAGCCCAAGCTTGGACACGAATGGTCGGGATACTTGTAAGATTGTAACTAAAACGAGTCATTATCTCATCAGGAACATCTCTCACAACTTTTACATGTCCTTCAAGGCTCGATATGAAATGATCTTCATCAAAGATATCCCCAAAGGTACTGCCACAAAAATACACTTCTTAGTACAAAACTTTACCAACATTTGCGAAAGTAATGCAAATCTTTCCAGGCTTCTACTTACCTTGAATCCTTCCAAATAGCGTGAAACTCAAACTGCGGTATGACTAAGACTGCGTTTAGGAGTCCAGCAACAGCCACAGCGTTGCAAATCTAAAACAATAAACAACAACTTCAGACATGTTGGACTTAAATGGCTTTAACAAAGAATTCAATAAGGGAACAAGAAGATGATACCGCGGATCGCTGCTGATTAAGACCGCCATTAGCCTCAATAATCAAGTAACCACTATGAGTAAAAGCAGATGATTCTGGAAATTTCATCAACAAATGAATCAAATCTCTAAAATTATTTAATTGTTTCTACTTCTATAAACAATCCAAGAACCTAGGAAGCCGTACAAACTCAATTAGTTGGCTCTTTACCTTTATTAAGACCAAAATGTGATGAAACTGTTGAATTGGGACAAGGTTTTGGCATTTTTGGTCTTCTTTTATATTTCCACACAGAAGACAACTGAGACCAAAACAAAAAAAATTGATATAAAAATCAAAACTTTAATGTGAAAAAATGTGGAAGAAGAAGAAGAAGCGAAGACCCAAAAACCTCAACGGTGGTTGAATTGTCAGTAAAAATGTCAACTTGAAGTTTCTGGTAAATCTCGGGGCTCCGATAAACAGACCCGGGAACATAAACCCACCCACCAACAAGACCAGAGAAAGGACCAACACACATAAGAAGACCAGAAGCATAAATCATTGGAAGGAGAAGTAAGTAACGAAGATTTCTCCGGAGAGAGAAAGAAGAAGCTCTGAACAAAGTCTGCCGCCGTTGACGACGGAGGACACGGCGATTTGGTGATAAAGGTGGGCTTGGTGACTCACTTCGGCAGCCATTATCGTTACTTGAAACAACATTGTTGCCGCCATTAGGCTGGTGGTGGATTTTGCTTTTCATCCGTCGGCTAGAGCAGAAGTAAAAACTAAAAAAGATTTGATTTCTTTCTTTTGAGAATTTGATTTTTTTTTTATTCTCTAAACTTTAAAAAGAGTAATGTATTCACAGAGATCTCATGGAGGTTGTAGAGATATGTTGGGGATGATGGATCTGTGGAAGATTTGAGTACATTGATGAAGTTCTTTTTTTTTTTTTTATGCTCTAATGCATAAGACAGTCAGATTCATAAAGGGACGAAAACATCATTACACTAAGAATAAATTAGTCTTTTAAAGATTTTTTCTGTTGTTGGTCATTTCAATTTTTGTTTTGTTTTGTTTTTCGAAGGTCGTTTTTAAGATTCATTCCAACGGCTGACAAAAAAAACAAAAAAATTTACAACGAACTCAACTTTTTTTATTTTCGAATTTGAAATGAACTTTGTAAAGAAGAAGTTAGTTTCAGTTACATTAATGTTTTGTATTTTATACTAGATTAGAATCCGCTCGATGAGCGGATTTCTCAATTTTAAAATAAATCAAATTTAAATAAAAAACATTAAATTAAAATTTTGTTGTTAATGATATATTTTTAAAAATATTTAGGAAAATAAGTAGAAAGTATGATTCGTTAGAGAATGAGATTTATTTACAGAAATTTATTTTTTCATAAATAAATGAATTTACGTTTCTATTGTACAATCTCATTATTAACATATTATAAATCTAGACTATGTCCAATAGTTTTTGGTTTTTATTTTGTTGTTTATTTTTTCAACCAACATATTAAGTTTGTTAAAATGGATATGGTGACTCGCAACTATGCTCTCGCTCATATTTGGAGAGAGACTTTCTTCAGGCACTATTTATGTTGTCTTTATGCCCTTCTCAGGTTTAAAACTTGTCTCGATTCTCAACCGAATGTTTTTTTCTTTTCGCACCTCTACTCCTTGAAATCCTTCGCATTTTTTGTCTCCTTGCATTTTTAGCCAATATTTTCTAACTCGTCCTTTCTGTCATCAGTTCTCGATTTTTAATTCCTCTTTGGCTCTATACTCGAAGAAGTTTTATTTTCACAGCTTTATTCATCTTCAATCCTCGGATTCCCATCCATCATCATCTTCAATCTATAGCAGAAACCCGACAGTCTTCCTCCATTCTCAAGATCCTTATTTGTGTATGAGAACTGGCTCCAACATAAGCAACACCCCAGAGTGGATCTTCCCTTCGGGAGAGATTAATTCTAGCTTTCTCCCTCTGGGAGAGATCGTTTACACACACTTTCTCCTCTTTTGAAAACCATCTCCTTCAATTTTCCTGTCTGATGGAGGTGTTGTTTCTTTAATTCGTAAATCGCGAATATTATGTAATTTCCTAACTAATTTGTTATTTTGTGCCAATTATATGTAACTCTTGTTGACAAATCAGACCATTGTTTAGCTATCGGTGTTGAATCGCATTTCAATACTCCCAACATTTCGTACATGAGATCAGCTTTTGACACTCTTCTTGCCACCGATCTATTTAACTATTTGATCCACGAACTTAAATAGAATTTATTTGTTAATTTGATGCATTATATTTGTTATATTCATGGGTTAATCCAATCAATTTACTCTATAACTTAATTAACACTTAACCAATTAGGATAATGAATTAGGTTAGATTACACTCAATCACTATTTTTCTTCAAATAATTAGAATCAGGTAAACAATTTTTATTGGGGCCTAAACAATATAAAAATATCAAAAATCTAAATATGAAAAGGAAAGTTTAAATTTTATTGAAATAATAATATTTAGCATATATTTGAAAAATGGAAAGTAAAAAGTATATATTTTATTATTTTGGTTAGTTTTCTTTTTTAATTAAGGTAAACACAAATAAAACAATTTTTTACATGTATCATAATCTAAACAACCATTCGACACGTGTCGTAATCTTGTTAATTATAAATTTGACATGTGTCGAGCTCTCGTGAGGCGCATCAAAGTTTATATAATAAGATAGATTAATATCATACCATTTCTTATGTATTTATATTTATTTTCTTTTAATCATTTATTTTCTATGTAATTTTGTTTATTTTAGACATATAATTTTTTGTTTATTTTAGAAATTTGACTTCATACAAATGAGTTTTTGGAAAATTAACTCACACAAACGTAACTATTTTATGTTCGGTGGGGAAAGGGAGGGCTTTGCACTTGTAATTTATTTGATGTTCGGTTTGTTTGCTTGCATTATAAATATTTTCTACTAAAAATATAATTATATTATTTTCTGTAAAAATTTTGATTCTATAATTTATTGAGTTTTATACAATTAATTAGTTATTATTACCCAAAAACATTTATGTATTCATTGGTCGATCTATTTAACTATTTGATCCACGAATATAAATAGAATTTATTTGTTAATTTGATGCATTATATTTGTTATATGCATGGGTTAATCCAATCAATTTACTCTATAACTTAATTAACACTTAACCAATTAGGATAATGAATTAGGTTAGATTACACTCAGTCAATATTTTTCTTCAAATAATTAGAATCGTATAAACAATTTTTATTGGGGCTTAAATAATATAAATATATCAAAAATCTAAATATGAAAAGGAAAGTTTAAATTTTATTGAAATAATAGAATATATTTGAAAAATAGAAAGTTAAAAAGTATATATTTTATTATTTTGGTTAGTTTTCTTTTTTAATTAAGGTAAACACAAATAAAACAACTTTTTACATGTATCATAATCTAAACGACCATTCGACACGAGTCACCTTATTTACGTTAAAAGCGAAATTGAGGTTATGGTATTTCAGCTACCAAATAGTTTAACAATATTTGTTAGCAATAACAATATTGTTAACAATACTTGCTTATTTACATGTTAAAAAATTATTATCTATAGTACAAATCCTCTTACAATAATATATTTTTGATATGAATCTAATTAGCAAATAACCATTTCTCTATAGGTTAAATAGTATTTCATCTTATCAGTAACATTTAACCTAGTGGTTATATTTTGAAAATACATACTTATTTTTATACCATTTTAAGACTTTTGTTATCAGTTACACTATTCATTATTCAATATCAAAAAGTTGTATATTTATCATCTTTTTTTGAGTAATCATTTTTATTTCATAAACATGATTGTTAAAAGTACACTTGTCACCATTTATGTATATATGTTAATTATATTATATGAATCTTGTTAGCCAATAACCATATATGTATATGCTTATTATTAGGGATACCATGATTTCCTTATTTTTTTTTATTTAAGGTTATTCTTTCAACGCTAACGAAATACTTAGTGAGTACACATTAATTTAGCTGATAAGAATATTATGAAATATTAGTATTTCATATTAGTAATGGTTTACTTGATATTTTTATAGTATCACGTTAAGAAAACGTTTATCACGAAAACGTAATTGAAACGCCCTAACCCATTTTTTTTTTTTTTTAATATTCCCATAAATACTTAAAACCTCATCTTCGAAAATCAATTAATTAACTCAACCATAAAACAGCATTCGACGATTTATTACAACCTAATAAATTCGCAACAGCAATAACTAAGGATCTAACGGTTTACGAAAATTCAACAATAACCAACAGACATCAGTAAATAAATAAAGAGCAACCCTCCTGGTATGTCATCTCATCCCGCAGCCGCAATCCCACGAGCTCCAGCTATCAATCCTTATCTTTCCTTTTACATGCGTCATTACGAATAGACGCAGTCAATATTTAATAAATACTGAGGAGACGATCAACCCGTCAACTAGGTCAATAACAGACAGGCGACTACAAATAAATTTTCCGGCATAATAATATGTTAGAGATTCGACAAGCAGCAAAAACATCAATTTATTAAATTATTTTCACACCAAAATAATTAAATAAAATCAACCAAATCAACGTTTAATTAAAATCAACCATTCAACAACTAAATAATTTTTTAACCAAAATAATTAATTAAAATCAACCCAATCAACATTTAAATAAAATTCACCAATCAGCAATTAAATTATTTTTGCACCAAAATAATTAATTAAAAACAACCAAATCAACATTAAAATAAAATCAACCAAGCAGCAATTAAATTATTTTTACACAAAAATAATTAATTAAAATCAACATAACAACAATTACTTACGACAATTGAATTCAAAAATTTCCGGGATTTAATTAACATACAAACAATTTTTAACGATACAACAAATACCGAAAAATCACGGAAATAAATCCCACTCAAAAATTAGACCGGAAAACTCCATAAGTCCAATCCGACAATGGTACTGCACTCACCTTAGCCAAAAGCAGAAACTTCCGCGACAATTTCCTGCAACTTTAGTAACCTTTCATTTCGGAGAAACTTTTCTTTCTGGAAAACTTTCCTTTTCGGCTTCTCCCTTTTCTGCGCTTTTCTTTGATAGACTTTCCTAAAATATAAACTTTCCCCTATTAAAAACTTTCCAATAAAATAGGAACGTTCCAAAATAGAAATTAGGGTTAAGTGAAGAAATTAGGATTTCCAGAAACTATGTCCCTGCCGCCATCTTCTTAAAACTCCGATTTCGACCACATTTTACATTATAATCCTAATTGACCAGTGTTTATGGAAAGCTGACATCCGTGGCTTTCCAGTGATATTTAGATCGTCTTCTAACTCTTTACGGTTCACCAGGAAACTGCTTTTGAAGTTGAGCGGCGGTGGAATCCGATCTTCAAAGATCTGCCTCAGAAGAACGGCCATAACTTTCTGACCATAGCCCCGAATTAAGATCCGCTTTGCGGCTATGGCTAGTATCTCTCCATGAAATATCAGATGAATAGGACTCCATTTCTCCTTTCTTCCAGAACTGGTCGGATCTGTCTTTTCCTTCTTCCTCTCCTATGTTTCTCCTAGGAGGCGAGGGTTCGTAGAGTAGAAGAAAGTTGCAGCGTTTAGGGTTTTAAATAACCAACTTCTCCAAAAATTGCAACTAAGTCCTATGACTTTCTGATCTTGTAAAGCAGCCCCATAACTTATCATCTTATCAAATTAACCCTGGCAGAACTTCCTGATCCAACAAAAAGAAGCCCAAACTTTTCGATTCTCTTTTAACACCCCAGATCTTTATTTGATTTAAATAAATCTGTAAAACTCAGCTCCTTAATCCAAAATAAAAAGAAGAAATAAATTTAAGTTCCCGTTTCCGGGACACGGATGTTACAATTCTCCCCCACTAACATAGATATGTCCCCGAATCTAACAATTTCGGCAAAACACCCACACATCATAGCTCTACAGCTATTTCCAACACTGCATAGTCTAGCGACCATCAACCCTCTATGGCATAGCTTTTCGGCTATCAACCCAACACCGCATCGTCTATACTCAATTCAAATACTCTCGAAATCTTACACCACAAGACCCCACTTGGTTTGAAATAAAACTACGCCTACTGGATTTCCAGAACAGCTCGGCGCAATAAGAATGACGAAGCATCTCGGAGTCCAGCGTAACCGATCAGAAAAGTCTAGCAAAATCCTTATATCTCAAGTGGCTTACCGAAACAGCATCAGGAATCACACAGAAACCAGACCGGTAAACACCACACTGCAATGAGATTCCGCAGCACGGAACCCCATCCAATAACATTAGGAAAATGTCTTAATCAGCCAAACCAAGTATTAGGATCAACACGGCATGATCTCCATAGCCGAACCAAGTATAAACAATAATAGCATGCACAACATATTCAATAAAAACTCTGCATCATTATTGAATAAAAGAGTGGTAAAGTACATCGTTAGAATTTCCAACAATAAAACAAGTACATCGCCTTAAACAGGAAGAAAAAGAACAACAACCCTGCTAACAACACGAAATCACCGCACCCGATTTTTTTTTTTTATATAACTATTAAAATTCCCATAAATAATAATAATTAAAACCAGCAAAACTCATAGAAAAGAATTCCAACAAAAATAAATAAACTCCACACGAATTAATTCAACAATTAAATCACGGTTCAATTTAAATCCGAATAACCGTAAAATAAAACAGCTAAACAAAATTCACCAATTAAATAACAAGTCTAGATCATCCCTTCTTCCTCGCCCTGATCCCACGGTCACATTTTTTCTTTTCCTGCATCAAATAAAAGGAGATGCATAAGTATTTCGATAAATACTTAGTAAGGCAATCCTCCCATCTACAGGCTATTCATACAAATAATTAAGATAATTAATATCAATTATCACGAAATACCGAAAAAAATCAAACATCTCATGAAACACTCAATCTAGACCACCCGATATCGTAAACGGCCTATAATCATGAAATCACATCAATTATCAAAATTATTCAGTTAAGCCTATGGTCCTGCACTCACCTCGATCACGCACGGAAATTTCCCGACGAAACTCCAATTTTTCCGAAACCTCGCAGGATGAATAACCCTCTACTAATCCCGAACCTGACCTAGAAAAATAATAAAAAAATAAACTAATTATACAACTTATAACTACAGTATGTCACTTTCTATAATGCATCTTCTTCACGCCAAAGTCTGCAACTACTTCCTCGACAACCAACGACGACATCGTCATCACTTCAACACGCGCCATGTCCTCCATCATCGATTCCACCGCCGGTGTTCACCACCGTCAGCAACCCATCACCGGAGTCCCAACCGTGATGACACCACATCACATCGCCAAATCACCCTCCAGCCACGTGACAATGACCACGACCATCATCGATCACACCGTGATCAACCCTTAAACCACCATGGCAAATCGCTCAACTACCGCTACCCTCGATTCAATCCTCAACATCACATCACGGCGACAACACCACCAACGCGACTCCGTCACCGTCGCTCCATGACCAATTCAACAACGACACGACATGGACAACTAAGAGGAGAGAGAGAGACCTTACCTCCACAATTCGACGACGAGACTCCACAACAACGGCAACGATGGCGGTGCTTGCGAATCTCCTCAACGATGACAAAGGAATCCTTCTCTTCCTTGTTCTCCAAGTCACCAACACCACACAATCCTCCGTTCCTCTTTGTTCTCACGATGCTGCTCGATCTAATAGGTTAAGGGTTTCTTCCTCTTTCACACGATGCGACAATATATATATATATATGTATATACTTATTTGCACAAAAACCCCAACTTCCAATTTCATCCAGATCGGCCCACAACTTTTGATTCTATCAAGTGAACCCGTCACAACTTCTTGATTTAACCGAAACAACCCTAAACTTTTTGATTCTCCTTTTTAACACCCCAGATTTTATTTGATTTAAATAAAATGTGTAAAACTCTCTAGAAGTTGGTTTAGGATTTAATTCCGCTCATTTAATTAAACCGGGAGTTAAACTAAACCGAGAATTCACTAAAATCTTTTTGTTTAATTAATACTCACAAACCGGTTAAATAAAACGACACTGAAATTAATCCAACTCAATTCCTCTCCAAACGTAACTCCCAAAAACTCCTCTTTTCCGGAACACGGGCATTATAATTCTCCCCCACTAACATAGATTCGTCCTCGGATCTACCGCGTCCGCTCCCTCTGTGCTATTTCAACTATAACTACTCCCACACTTAGGTTACCTTTGACCTCTCCAGTTTTCTCACACCGACTTAGATCAACTCTTATGGCCTTAACGATTTGTATTTAGTCATCGGCTCAAGACTCTTGTCATAATCATCTGCTTATAACTCATAATCATACCTCTCCACTCCCAGACACAAATTCTTGGAAATTCTGGGTATCCATACCACTTCACTCTCAGGCCACAAAGTCCTTTCGAGCTCTCGGTATCCAAGTCATGCCACTTCACTCTGGGCAATATAACCTTACGAGTTCTCGGTAATCACATACCACTCCACTCTGAGCTATACACCTTACGAGTTCTCAGCACATGCCACTGCACTCTAGGCAATACAACCTTACGAGTTCTTGGTAATCACATACCACTCCACTCTGGGCTGTATACCTTACGAGT
Source organism: Cardamine resedifolia (assembly GCA_014578085.1). NCBI lineage: Eukaryota > Viridiplantae > Streptophyta > Magnoliopsida > Brassicales > Brassicaceae > Cardamine > Cardamine resedifolia. Next base: position 9,222 of record VBRH01000791.1, on the reverse strand, counting down.
TCTCGGCATCACACTCATACCACTCAACTCTAGACAATACAACATTACGGATTCTCGATATCACATATCGCTCCACCCTGGGCTATATACCTTACGAGTTCTCGATATCACATACCACTCCGTCCTGGGCTATATACCTTACGAGTTCTGGGTATCTGAGGAACTAATCATCCTCTCTCGAGTTATACAGGACCGATCCGTCTTTTGAGCAATCATGACCCTCAATACTTCTAAAAGCACTCCTGACTAAACTTCTTCCCATGATCCGCGTATTACCTCGCAAGGTAGTACAACATCAACAATATTCCCACCCCGGAATATCAACTTTTCATAACCAATACTCAGGTTATCTCACTGCATACCCAATCACTCAGGATACACATATAATCTCATCCCGATTATCACCAAGTTTTTAACTTCTCATAAAAACTCTTTCCATAATTCATTCCGAACCTTAAGTTCCCGTAACTCACATGACAATTCCAGCCATTAAAAATAAGAACTATCCATCTTATTAAAAGTAAACTCATATTGTATTACGCGTATACAACACCAAAAAGAAATACATATTGATCAACATCATAATAAAACTCAAACTGGAAACCATCGATGAAAGCTCAAGTCTCGGATTGCTTCTCAAACCACTTCTTGAATCTCGCTTTCATCCTCGCCTCTGGTTCCCAAGTCTGCTCCTCAACTCCGTCGAAATCCCACAACACTCTGATCAATGGAACTTTCCTCCTACGATCCTGCTGGACTCTCTTCTCGAGGACCCTCACCGGTCTGACCTCTACGGTCATATTGGGTTGAAGATCCGCGGGAATCTTAGCCATAACCTCATCATCCTTATGCAAACATTTCTTAAGCATCGACACGTGGAAGACCTTATGAAATGCTCGCATAATCTTAGGCAGCTCTAACCGATACGATACCGGCCTAACCCGCTCTACAATCAAGAACATACCCATATAACTCGGACTCAGCTTATTCTCGGTAATGGACCTGCTAGGTCCCCGTAACATAGCCATCTTGAGATATATCCGGTCACCAACCTCAAACTCGATGTCTTTCCTCCTCTTATCGGCATAACTCTTCTACTGATCTTGTGCTTCCTTCATGTTCAACTTCAAAACCCGGATCTTCTCCGTAGTCTGCTGAACAAAGTCTGCACCAAACATGATCCTCTCCCTCACTTGGGTCCAACATAATGGTTTACGACACGGTCTACCATACAGCGCCTCATATGGTGTCATCCCAATACTTGCTTGGTAGCTATTGTTATACGTAAACTCTACCAAGTTCAAGTAGTCCATCCATTGGCCACCCCAGCCAAGCACACACATCCTCAACAAATCCTCGCGAGTCTGAATGGTTCTCTCGGATTGCCCATCCATCTGAGGATGATACGCTGTACTCATGTGTACCTTTGTGCCCATCTTAGCCTGAAAAGCCTTCCAAAACACTGAGGTGAACTTGGAATCTCGATTCGACACGATACTCACGGGTATCCCAGGAAGTCGTACAATTTCATTGACGTACTTCTTCGCCAAAATTGCCGCTCCATCCATCTTTTTGATGGCCAAGAAATGTGCCGACTTGGTCAACCGATCAACGATGACCCAAAAATCCGATCTCTCGCTGCCAGAAACTGCACTTGCTCCACTTAGCGAACAACTTCTATTCCCGCAGCTTCTCTAGAACATCCGCAAATAAACTCCGTGCTCCTCAGAACTCTTGGAATACACCAGAATGTCATTTATGAAAATGATCACGTTTTCGTCCAGGTACTCCTGAAACACACCATTCATCAATCTCATGAATGTCGCTGGTGCATTCGTCAACCCGAATGGCATCACCACAAACTCGTAGTTCCCATATCTGGTCCTAAAAGCTGTCTTCCAGACGTCCATCTCATCAATCGGAATCTGATGATATCCCGATGACAAGTCTATCTTGGAGAACCAAGTAGCCCCCTTCAGCTGATCCAACCACTCATCGATCCGCGGTAGAGGATACCTGTTCTTCACTGTGACTCGGTTGAGTCTCCGGTAATCGATACACAATCGTAAACTTCTTCTTTACAAACAACACCGGTGCTCCCCATGGTGAACTGCTCAGACGGATAAAACCCTTACTCAATAACTCATCCAACTACTTCTTAAGCTCTGCCATCTCTACTGGAGCCATCCTGAACGGAGTCTTCGATATCGGCATTGTCCCAGGTTCCAACTCAATCGTGAAAGGATCTGACCGCGTCGGTGGTAACCCCTGCAATGATTGAAACACATCTTCAAACTCCTGAACAACCCGAATATCCCAAACTGCAACGTCTCCAACGGACTCTGGAGTGATAATAGTCGCCAGGTAAGCTTCGCAACCTCGTTCGATCATCTTCTCAGCCTGCATAGCTGAGATCACCAGACTCCGCGAAGTCGGTCTCACTCCCTGATAAACCAACCTCCCCTTTTCTCTTTCGAACAGACATGTCCCCGGTGACAATCCAGATGCGCCCTGAACTTACCAAGCCAATCTATACCCAAGAGAACATCATATATCTCCACTGAAAAAATGATTAGATCCCCTGGCATGGACTCCCCGGCGACCTGAACGTCTACGCACCGCTCGACCAAAGGTGCTCATAAACTTCCCTCCAGCGACCTTGACGAGTCCCGGTTGCTCACCCGGTTCACTCCGGATGCCGCCTCTCTCAGCCAATTTCGGAGTAACGAAGTAATGCGATGCTCCCGAATGGAACAATACGTGGGATTTAAGCCCTCCCACAGTTAAGGTCCCTACCCAAACTCATTTGCCAAGACCCTGACACAACAACACATAAAGGATAACTTAAAACAAACAAGAATTTACTCGAGTAAGTTTAGAAATTTACCAGTGATCGGTCTGGAACTCGGCTCACCAGACTCCACTATGGTATACACTCGCGACATCACCGCAATCGGCCTAGCTGGCGGTGCTGGTAGCACTCCCTGCTGTAGCTTAGGACACTTTGGCTTGATATGTCCCGGCTCCTTGCAATGGTAGCACACCCGAGTGTCTGCGCGCGAATCCACCTTCTGAGGATAACTCACCACTCTATGATCCTTGCTACCGTAACCAAAGCAGCCCTGGCTACCCTGGCCGCCCTAGCTGGGCCTTGGAGTACCCTCCCACTTGCGCTTCTGCCCTTGCCCCGGCTTGTCGTTCTTGCTAGGACTGGACTGATGGTGAGGCTTCTTAGCCTGAAAGGTCGGGTTGGCTCCCACACCCTCGTCTCTCAGACCTTCCTCAATCAGTGCAGCCTTCTCCACAAGCTCCACAATTGTAGCAAACGAACTCAACAGACATCGGTTCCTC
>VBRH01000790.1:54051-66578 GCA_014578085.1 Cardamine resedifolia | reverse complement strand
AAACAAAGGACTCAAATAGGAGGATGAGGGTACGTCAGAGGTATCCAAATTTACCTGAGCAGTTTGTTTCGTGGTCATATCGTCCGTCATGCTTGTGACCCTTGCAACTGGGTTTGTCACATTTTCGTGAGGCTATCTTAGGGTCTTTGGAGCGTTAACGGCATCAGACATAATCTGGGTTTGGATAGGGAGATCGGGTTTTAGGATCTCCTTTGTTTGTTTCCTCCCCAAAGACGGCGCCAAAATGTTGATGATGGATTCAACACCCTAAATTTTATAAATACTTTTCTAAAAAGAAAGCATTTTTGTTCGATAAAATGGAAAGAAAATTGTCTATTTATTCTCTTTGTGAAAGATGTTACAATCATTCCGAAAGAGGAGCCCCCCCTCTTGGATTCCTCTGATGGTGCGCGTCCCCCTGGGGTCGAAAATTTCACGCACTGTTGGTAGGTTGAAGGGACGACTTTCATCTGGCGAATCCAAGGGGTTCCCAGAATGACGTTGCCGCGGGTCGGTCGAGGACCGTGTAGTTTACAACCTTTGGTACTCTTGCAACTAAGACTGGGAGTTTAACTATTTCAACTGACATCGTAGCCTTCCTGGTGAATGCTTGCAACGTTGTTGGGGGACCGACGATATCTTACTTATTCATCCTCATTTGTTGGAGAGTGCCCAGAAAGATCAAGTCTACCGAGCTGCCTGTGTCAATCAACACCCTTGACACCTCGTAATTGGAAACGTTCAAAGTAATCACCAACGCATCGTCATGCGGCGTTGACAAGTTTCGTGCTTCAGTCTCTTCGAAAACTATCAATGCGGCCTCCGTACTCGGTTGAGCTTCTTCGCCTGTTACTGTAAACAAAGGACTCAAATAGGAGGATGAGGGTACGTCAGAGGTATCCGAATTTACCTGAGCAGTTTGTTTCGTGGTCATATCGTCCGTCATGCTTGTGACCCTTGCAACTAGGTTTGTCACATTTTCGTGAGGCTATCTTAGGGTCTTTGGAGCGTTAACGGCATCAGACATAATCTGGGTTTGAACAAGGAGATCGGGTTTTAGGAGATCTCCTTTGTTTGTTTCCTCCCCAGAGATGGCGCCAAAATGTTGATGATGGATTCAACACCCTAAATTTTATAAATGTTAAAAAGAAAGCATTTTTGTTCTATAAAATGGAAAGAAAATTGTCTATTTATTCTCTTTGTGAAAGGTAACAACCATCATTCCGAAAGAGGAGCCCCCTAAGCAGGGGCTCTTTCCTCCTATTTATACAAAATTTTCATTGAATGTGGATAATTAATTTTATGATTCTCCTTGACGATGTCTGTTTCGAATCTGCCTTTAATAGTCATAATATCTCGACTTTTGAATCAAACCGGATCGTTACCGGATCCTTTTATACCATCTTTGAGCTCTTTTTATCGCCTTACTTCATTCTTCGAGCTGCGCATCGCTTCGCTCTTCGAACTTGAGTGTTGCTTCGTTCCTTCGAACTTCACACCCGAGCTATCATAGAGTTCGACTCTTTATCTTTCTGTCCTGGTTTTTCCTTGTCAACCCATACGAAATATATTTTATTTATCTACCACGTGGTGATAATCCCGAACTGCTGGATCTTCGTGCGGGATCCGGTACCAAGAGAAGAGAAATCGAAGCTTTAAGGTTCCACCGTTTTCAGAAATTGTTTTTGGGGATACTAATGCTTTTCCTTGAAAATGGAAAATTGAAAGGTGTATCTTTGGAGAATCAGTTGTCGTGATGATCAATTTTGGTTCTAGGTGGAGCATGTGAACAATGTACAAGAAATCCAAGTATTCTCAGGTGGAGAAGCTGAGACGGAGAAGAAATCCTAAAATCAATTTTTTTGATATCACAGGTTTCAGAAAATTGAAAGTGATGAAGAAGAGAGAAGATGATTCAGGTTATGGAGGGTTAACTAAAATCATCCCAACATCGCAGGAGGCGAAATGGTTCGTCGTAGAAGCTGGAAACAAAAAATTGGAAGAAGTGAAAGTCTCAGAGGAAATCAGATCTCCATTCGTCATGAAAAAGAGATGATGAAGAGTTCGTTGATACCTGAGATTCTAGAGAGTAAATGGCGACAGAGGAATTGCCAGAAGAAGCAAAGATTCATGTCGAAATTGTTTGCATCAGAACTTCACTATCAAGACGAATCAAAGGAATTAGATCTCGGCGACATAAATGGTGAGGCTTGAGAGCACCGTTGACCACCAGAGAAGAACGGCGGAGAGAGATCTCGCCGGGAATTGCAGAGATTCCCGGCAGACTGCATCGTCTTCACCGCGTCGAGCAAAAGACGCGACTCATGCTATGGCAGAAGCTTCGTCAGTGTCAGATACCTAGGTGATGGAGATGGTTGTCGATTTTGTCGGAGATATCACTGGTGAACGTGGAGGTGGCCCGAGTTAACGCATCTTGTCTCATCATCAGACAATGGAGTTTTGTGTTCGTCGTCACTAGAGGAGAAGAGTATCGAAAGAAAGAAAGAAAAAAGGGAAGGTAAAGTGTTTTGTTTTGCAATGGGGCTACTAAAGTTTAAAGAAAAGATATTGTGCCTCAGTTAATAACTTTTCTCTAGTACAAATCTGATTGTCTCCTTGAACTTGGGCCACCCCATGTAAACACGTTAGACTTTGATATAAGAAGAGGAAAAACGTGAGCAAGACACAAGATAAGAAAAAGAGAAAGGCGCCGCTACAGACACAAGAGAAGAGATGTGAGAGAGAAGTTCGAGTCTTCTTTTATCTTGTGGTTACTTCTTAAAGGTGTTGTCTCCTTCTTTGTTCTTATTTGTGTGAGTTTCTTAACTTGTAACAAAGAGAGAAGAAACCTTCATTAGTGTGTAATACTCTTTACTTATAATGGAAGTTTGTGGAGAGAATCCTACACGAGACATACCGATTAGAGGATGGGACTGGTTAAATTGTTTGTGTCAAAGTTCTAGCTATAGGCAATCAATGTTTCCGCAAGATTAAAAACTCAACTAATGTCAAAACAGCAGGGTTGGTTTGGAATTTTACAGACCTCGTCACACTCTGATGTGATCCTTTTGTTTCTTCCCCTTTAATGGCGGAAGCTCTAGCCGCGCGATCTGCAATTCGAAATAAATTGGTTTCAGCAGAGTGATTGTTGAATCAGATTGTTCCCAATTGATCTGCGATGTCACCATCAGATCGTCGACATCATAGTTATACGGTGTTCCCTTTACTCTCTATCCTTTGATTTTATTAATTTCAAGTTAACTTCTAGAGAAGCAAATGATGTGGCAGACCATTCTGCTAAACAGACTTTAAGCCTCTTCGTTGTAAGTCCATGAACTTTTAATTACAAGGGTTTTGATTGACAAAAAAAAATATATATATATATATATTAACAATAAATTAATTTTAAATATTTAATTATATTTAGTTTCCTAAATTTTTTTATTCGTTTCTTATCAAATATATATACTAATCTTAGTAGAATATATGTTCTAATTCTCGTAGAATATAGAGTAAACCGTAAATAAATATTCCAAATTTCAATGAAGTTGAATGCTAAAATTTTTGGAACAAATTTTGTAGAAGTTTAATTCTAAAATTCGTATAACATGTACAAATGCTAGAATACATAATCTACCATTTTTAGAACATGTACAAATGCTAGAATACATAATCTGAACGTTAGAAAACATATTCTAAACTTTTCAGAACGGATTTCATCAAGCTAAATAACTATTTAAAACTGCTTAAAATCAAGAAAATTATTCTTTAAACCTTCTTTATACTTGTCTATCGACATGTTCATCTAGTTTTCGTTTGAAAATAGTTGTTTTCAATTAGTAGGGGTAGTTTAGGCAAAAGTGACAATTTATAATAAATATATATAATCCTTTATTTCCAACATTACATCATTTTCTTAACTTTTGATACATTTTAGACCAAAAATATGAACAAGAAAATCACACATATTAGATGACTTGCTACAGATTAAAAAAAAAAATATTAACTCGCCTATAAGGAAATTAGAAACAATCATCATCTCTTGTCATCGTAGCTTCAGTCTCAGAATTTATACTCGTTTGTAGAAGTAAAAGTAGAAGAAAAGAGATGCGATAGACTCATGTCAACATGATGGACTCTATCATGTCAATCAACATTGTCACATCCAGACTACATCTTCATAGTCTCAAGTGTTCTAACCGCTCTCTTTTTGCTCACCTAGTCTCTCTTTCTAACCAGTGTATATCCTCAACTCGATCAACCAGGTGTTATGTACTGTGGCTTCTCAAGTTCATACATCTATAGGGAAAGAGATCACAAGCCAAACAAAGAGATTAGATGGTTAGTGAAAAGAAAATGAAAGTTTAGTCTCGAATAAAGACAAAATCCTAATGGCTATTTTGCTTTGTTTCTCCGGCAACGACCACAAATTGATAACTTATGGTTTACAAGTTAAACATATCGTGCATAGCACTTTATGATCGTATCCGTGAGGAAACAGAAAATCAACACACTAGGAATGAAAATCTAAATACAAATTAAGCAAATAAAAGAGCTTGTTGTTTTCAAATGAAATTCAAAAGTAAATAAAGGCAGAAAATTAAGAATAATCGGTTTAAAATCAAATAAAGGTAAGCGAACTCTTGGGATATAAGTAGATGACTAGGGTGATCGCTTGTTACCTAGTGGAGCTTAATCTACTTAACACAACTAATTATCATGCATGAGATCACTGACGTATTGCGTTTTGACGCCTTTTAACCACGGTTTTAGAGTCCTTTTTATGTTTTTAGAGTCTTTTCAGGTTAAAACATGATAGGGACGAAGTAATGCGTAAGGAGCAAAAAAACGGATGCAACGGAAGAAGAAAAAGCTATTTTGGACCTCAGATCGATCGATCTACACACGGATCGCCCGCCAGATACACGGATCACACATCCATCATTAGGAGGATGCCCGCCAGATACAAGATAGATCGTTCTATGTTAGATCGATCTAGCCTTGGATCGATCGATCCTGTACGCCGTGAATTGGGGAGACGATCGCTTCATTATTATTCAGACTTTGAGCCACTTTTGGAATTTGTAAGATTGGGGAGACGAATCTTTGACTGTGCATCTCTTGAGAAGATTTCTGAACCCCTTTGGATTTCTATTTATTTGATCATGAGTTCTTCTTTATTTCCCTGTGTTTCATTGTTTCCATGTCTCAGTAATTTCTTAGTTAGGTTTAGGGCTTTCAAAGGATCTATGAATCATTGAATCAGACTTAGATAGGGAATTATTTTTAGTGTTCTTCACTTATTGTTGTTCTTATTGTTGGAATTAGATTAGCTACCTAGTTTCTGATCTTAGGTTGTTTAACGCATCAGAAGTGTTTGTTTAAATGCATGAAAGGCCATAAGTGAGCGGATTGTCCTTAGCCAAAGAAAGCTGATGCTAATGCGGTCCGTGAACAAATCAAACCTGCTCGTTAATGGTCATTTAGAATTCTATGTTCAAACGATAGTTTAGAATCTTAGGTTGTTAGATAAAGTAATTGATATCACGATAGTGGATTAATTATATAGTCATGTTTGAGTTCTAGACGGTGCTTAGTTATTCCTGAATAGTTTTCTGGTTCATGATCTCTGGATTCCTGCGAATCACCCTTGACCTAGCGCTTTGTTTAATTGATATTTACACCATTTTATTTGATGTTTTCATTACGATACAATCACCAAACCATATCATTGTCTTAGCTTAATTTTATTCTTAAAGAATCGTAGTGTGACACTTGGTCCTTGTGGATTCGATCCCATATATATTATTGCGATTGTTTGTGCACTTGCAGTCTTTTATTTGGGTTAAAACTCTGTGTATCAAGTTTTTGGCGTCGTTGTCGGGGACCAATTGCGTTACCTTCAGTTCTAAGATTGAAGTTTAGTCTAAGAAATACTAACAAATTTTTATTTTTGCTCTCTTGTGTGTTTCAGGTGTATGCAAAGAAGAAGTAAAGGCTCTGATAATCTCTTGCAACCCACACATCAAGAGCTCGCGAGAGTAGAAAGAACTAACAAGAAAACTAAAAAGACAAGGTCGAATCAAGCCGTCATGGGTGACAATCTCGATAACCGTGCCCTTGTTGATGCTCAAGCTGCTACTGCCACACAACTTCAGACTCTACAACGGCAGTTGCAGCAGTTGATGCAATAGCAAGCGCAACAACCGCAACAAGCGCAACAACCTCCACAACAACGTGGTATTGGGGACATGGACACACCCCACAGTTTTTACCAAAACATTTCTGCTATTTATCCGCCAGAGCTTGCAAGGCAAGACTATGAGTTCAAACCTCAGATGATCGCATTAGTGAAGCAGCACTTGTTCCATGGTTTGCCTGCTGAAAACCCCATGGATCACATAGAGAACTATGAGGAGATTTGCAGCACTAATAAGGCAAATGGGGTACCTGCTGCCTACCTAAAGTGCAAGCTTTTTCATTTCTCTTTGGCAGACAAGGGGCTGTGATGGCTAAAGTCACTACCAGCTGGATCACTAAAGACATGGGCTGAATGCAGAGCGGCCTTCTTAGATCACTTCTACACCAAGTCCAAGACAGCTTCACTGAGGAACAAGATCGCAACTTTTTCACAACATTCAGGAGAATCTTTTTGTGAAGTCTGGGAAAGATTTAAGGAGTACCGCAGAGAGTGTAACGCCCGTGTTCTGGAAAATTAATTAATTTAATTAATTCGGAATTCTTTCGAGTTTATGAGCCTTAGAAAAATCTCGAGAAATTAATTATTGGGGTTGAAATAATTAATTTAGATTTGTTCCGGGGGTGTCATAAATCGTTTAGAAAGTTACGGGGTTTTTCTCAAGGAAGGAGGAAGTTCTTGTTGTCTTCTTCTTCCTCTCTTCTTGCGCCAAAGACACCATTGTTGTGGGTGAGAGAGAGCTTGTGGTTGGTTCTTGCGCTTGAGAGAGAGAGAGAGAGAGAAGAGAGAAAAGAGCTTGAGGAGCTTGGATCTTGAGGGATCTAGAGAGTTGAAGCTTGGGAGTAGCTTAAAGAGGAAGCTCTTGGAGCTAGGGTTTGGCAGAAATCCAAGGGAAGAAAGGGAGGTCTTCTTGAGCTTGGGGAGTTCATCCTAAGTTAGATCCATCCTATCTAAGGTGAGTTGGGACCAAAGATTGTCATTTAAGCTTGTGTGGGGCTTGTGGAGTTTGGATCTCTTTTTTTTTGGGTTTTTTGTGAGGTTAAGAGCTTAAGGGGGGAGTGTTGTTAAGCTTGTGGAGGTTAGAGAACCTTGGATTTATGATTGTTATGCTTTCTTGAGCTTTGATTGTGAAGATCTATGCTTGCTTTATTGATTGGGATTTTTGTGAATGTGGGTACTATTTATGCTGTGAAAGCATGTTTACTATTCATGCTATGAACGTGGGTACTATTCATGCTGTGAAAGCGGGTACTATTCATACTGTGAAAGCGGGTACTATTTATGCTGTGAAAGCGTGTTTATTATTCATGCTGTGAAAGTGGGTACTATTCATGTTGTGAAAGCGTGTTTAATATTCATGCTGTGAAAGCGTGTTTACTATTCATGCTGTGAAAGCGTGTTTACTATTCCTGATGTTTGTTTAGCTTTTCTTGGAGTAGAATTGCTAGTCGTTGGTTTAGCTTTTCTTGGTGTGGAATTGCTATTTGTTGTTGGAAGTATTAATTAGTGTTAATTAATCCTTCGTGCTGTTTTGGTTGTTTGGAATGCTTGGTGCTTCCTGATAGCCCTGTTGTTGGGAGGATCAATCTCACTCAGCATTTTGTTTGCCAAATGTTGATGCATCACTTTTGTCGATGCAGGTAAAGATAATGTGTGATTCGTGGAATCGAGGTAGTGAGGAGGACATGATTAGAATTCGGGAGTTTTTGGGTTGCAGTTGTTGTTGCTTTTGCTGTTAGTGTAGAACTGTTGCAGTTTCTTGTAGTTTCTTGCAGTTTCTTGCAGTTACTTGCAGTTTCTTGCAGTTACTTGCAGTTACTTGTAGTTTCTTGCAGCTTTTGCAGTTTTTTTGGGAGTTAAGCTGTAGTATCTTGTATTGTTATTGTTGTAGAATGATTTATTCATATTTATGGAAGTTAAAAAAAAAAAGGAGCGGTTGTTTCAGAGAGTGTCCTCATCATGGGTATTCCGACGAGCAAATTCTTAGCATATTTTATGATGGAGTCGATTGGGATTATAAGAACGCCCTCAATGCTGCGAGTAATGGAGATTTCATGACCCAGAGCATTGCAGAAGCAAACCAACTGATAGAGAACTTGGCTGCAAGTTCTAACAATCGATGTCCTGAGTATGATCGGTCCAAAAGGGTCAACAGTGTGGACTCTCAGAAGATCGATGATTTGAGTGAGAAGGTGAGTTTGTTGCTGAAGGCTAATCAGAGGGGTGTTCAACTTTGTGAAGATGGAACAGAAGCGATTTACTGTTAGGAGTTTGTTGAGGGAGAGACTGAGGAGTTTCAGGAAGTGAACTATGTGAATGGACAGGGTTTCATGCAGAACAGGGGATTTAATCTGAACTACAGAAGTCATCCAAACTTGTCATAAAGAAGCACAAATGTTGAGAACCCTCAAGATCAAGTATACCCATAGCAGGTGGTCTCTCAGGGTCAGCAGTGTCAAGGAAAAACGTTCATGCAAAATGCGGGCGTCACTGGTGTTTCTCAGGGATTTTCAGGACAAGTTGGCGCAAAATTCGGGCTTTCAGAAAAATTATCCTTAAAATTTTTAGGGGAAGCAATTCATGTAAAATCAGGGCCAGAACAGATTTTAGGGTTAGTTTACAGCAGAAACAGCCATTCAACAGCTTCCAGACAACAGCTCCTACGAGCTCTGCAAATGATTCTCAGGATGAACTCAAGGTTCTTATGCAGCAGCTGCTCCAATAACAACAAAAGTCCACTATTGAGATCAACATAAAGGTGGATAATATGTACAACGATCTCAACAACAAGTACGAAGCTGTTTCTACTCACATGAAGCTCATAGATACTCAGGTTGCTCATACTGCTGAAGCAGTAAAGAGACAGCAGGGAGTCCTTCCAGAAAAGAGTGAGCAGAATCCTAGGAATGAGTTTGTGAATGCCATTACGTTGAGGAATGAGAGAGTTCTAGAACCTGTAGCACGAAGGGATAACAATGTTGATGTAGTCATCGATCTGGAAGAGAAGGATGAGTCAGAGGTTGAGAAAGATGAGGATCATATAGAAAAGAATGACATGCCACCGCCTGCACGTGTCTACACTTCAAGGGTCCCATACCCCACTTGTCCAAAGAAGTCACGAAAAGACTTGGAAGAAGCTAAGTGCAAGGAGATACTGGATGATCTCACAGTGAAATTGCCTCTTGTCAATGCAATCCAGATGATACAAGCAATGAAGAGATACATGAAGAGTTTGGTGACAAGTAAAGTGTCCGCTGAGGAAGACTACGTGAAGGTTACTAAAGATTGTAGTGCTGTTTTTCAAAACAAGACACTCAAGAAGCTCGGAGATCCTGGATGCTTTGTTATATCTGTGCAGATTAGAGTAACGATTTTTGGTTTTTTTTTGTGTGATCTAGGTTCCAGCGTCAACTTGATGCCATATTCTTTAGCTAAGCGGCTTGGAGTCACAAAATTCAAGCCAACCAAAATCTCCTTGGTGTTTTCTGATCGCTCTGTGAAGTTGCCGGTTGGGATTTTAGAGGATTTACATGTGAGAATTGGCAATGTGTTTATCCCTGCAGATTTTGTGGTTCTAGAGCTGGAAGAAGAACCAAAGGATCCTCTCATTTTGGGAAGACCTTTCTTGTGCACTGCAGGAGCTATGATAGATGTCCGACATGGGCGAATTGATCTCCACCTGGGAGATAGCGATGGATGAACGAGAAGATCAACTCTCTTCGTGAGGAGCTCATACCTGTTTTCATATGTGAAAATACTAATCAGCAAGAGGTTGAGCAAGTAAGAAATGCTGCAAGAAACGAAGGGCAGGGGAGACAACCTGAAAACAATCAAAGAGACTTACCGAGAGACCTTCCGAGGGGAAAACGAGATGTCAAGACTATGGATTACTTCAGCAACTCTTCTTGCAGTAGTCACCGGAGACCAAGGCGTGTTAGGGAGGAGAGGAACCAGCCACAAGACAACTTTGGTGGTGTCAAGCTTCGAATATCAACCTTTCAAGGGAAGAATGATCCCGACGCTTACTTGGGATGGGAAAAGAAAATGAAGATGGTTTTCAAATGTCAATATTATACTAAGGCGAATAGAGTTAAGGTAGCAGGCACTGAGATTTCTAATTATGCCTTGAGTTGGTGGGATCAATTCGTGACTGCTAGGAGAAGAAACCTTGAGTATCTGGTTGAAACTTGGGTCGAGATGAAAGTTATCATGCAGAAGCATTTTATGCCAAGTTATTATCACTGTGAACTACACAACCAACTTAGGAAACTTGTACAAGGTGGGAAGACTGTAGAGGAGTACTATCAAGAGCTGGAGTCTCTCTTGATAAAGGACGATGTCCGAGAAGATCATGAAGCTACCATGTCAATGTTCTTAGGCAGGTTGCAAGGTGATATTCAAGATAAGATGGAAATGCAACATCATGTGGATCTTCAAGAAATGTTTCACCAAGCTATGATGATAGAGCAACAACTTAAGAGAAGAATGCCTATGCGTCCAAATTATGGGGCCTGGAAGTAGCCATGCTAGGGAGAGCTATCCGAGAGAAGAAAACCCTAGGACTCAAAGTGAAAGCAACAACATATCCAAGCTAGAAACTAAAACAAATGTTGTTAGTCAAGGCGATATAAGCAAAGAGGAAACTAGGACGAGTGGTATCAAATGCTATAAGTGTCAAGGAAGAGGACACTATGCCAATGACTGCACTAACTGGCGGGTGGTGGTTCCAAAGGAGAATGGAGATTATGAGTTCGAAGATGAGCAGCTGGATACTAAGCCTTTGGAGGAAAAACATGTAGAGCTACCAGCTAGAGAGATCTCCTTGTGGCCATGTGATATATCATGGTTTTTATAGGTTTATAAACCATGATATATGTATATAATCGAGTGTTTTGTGTGTCTTTAGAGTCCTTTTAGAGTCTTTTACAGGTTTACTCACATTTGGGATCATTTTGACATTTTGGAGCATTCTGGAGCTATACAGCTGAGAACTCAAAGTTGGTGTCGTTTACGACCATTGGTGTCGACTGATTACATCACACACGCGAAATCAATAGTTTTATATATTCACAAAAGATCACAAATCGTGTTTAGACTATAGAATTAGGGGTTTTAAGCTTTGTGAGATATATCTAGACTTGGAGCAACATAAAGTTTTAGGAGCTTTGGGGCTGATCTTACTTTGTTATTCTTTGAGAGAAGATTTTGAACCCATGTTTCTATTTCTCTATTCTGATTTATATGATATCTATTCTATTCATGTCTTTGATTTCAATTGATATGTGTGAGTAGATCTCTTGTTAGGTTTGAGGAATTCTCATTAGGGTTTTCATAAATGATATATTGATTGATTGGTTAGGATTCAAACTTGATAGTTCTTTACCTAGGTTATTCGTAATGCTAATCCTGGCTTTATCACCTAAAATTAGATCATAGGTTGTTAAATTGGCACGATGGTGTGATTTATAATCTGACAAAACCTAGAGTGAGCAAATTAGATAATTGCAAAGGAATTTGGATTAGATAATTTGTGAACAAATTGAACATGTTTTTAAAGCTTGTTTAGGACTTAAGATTTGTAAAGGAATTTGGTATCTTAGGTTTTAGATATAGTAAATTCTCGCAATGACATTTGGTTAATTTTATCTTAGTGATTTGAGTTCTAGATTGGTGTTCAATTCGATCCTAACTGATTAGTTGATATTCATTACTTGATTTCCTGATAAATTCTCTGGACCTCTGATGCTTTTCCCACTTGTTTACATAACCGATTTTATTATTGTTCTTCATTGCTTTTAATTTTATTTCTTATATCAGTTAGCTGAATTCGAAACGAAAAAGTCTATCTTGAGGTTTTAGAGTCCTTGTGGATTCGACCCCTAAGTATTGCATCGATCTCTTAATTTGGAGAGTAGCTCGAGGGATTAATTTGAGCATATCAAATTTTGGCACCGTTGCCGGGGACTTTAGATTTTTTCCGATAGATTTAAGTGTAGAATGTATACTAAGTTTTTATTTTTCAGTTTTACTCACATCGTTTTATCTTTGTTTCTGTTGTGTTTCAGTTGTATGCTTAATTGATATGTTGAGTTTTTGACGCATTCTAACAGTTACTTTCAAGTCTTTTTCAAGTCTTTTTCAAGTCTTTATCGAGTTTTTTAGTTTTGTTTTGAGTCATTACAGGTCTAAAGATGGCTAAGGATGAAGATTGGAGCTTATGGAGGAAACTTAGCTGAAACTAAAGAAAAGCCAGAATTTAGGAGCTAAGCACCCGCTCACGACGAACTGGCATGACCAAAAAAGGAAACCCTAGCTTTCCTTATATTTC
>VBRH01000790.1:35871-46746 GCA_014578085.1 Cardamine resedifolia | reverse complement strand
TATTCTATTCATGTCTTTGATTTCAATTGATATGTGTGAGTAGATCTCTTGTTAGGTTTGGGGAATTCTCATTAGGGTTTTCATAAATGATATATTGATTGATTGGTTAGGATTCAAACTTGATAGTTCTTTACCTAGGTTATTCGTAATGCTAATCCTGGCTTTATCACCTAAAATTAGATCATAGGTTGTTAAATTGGCACGATGGTGTGATTTATAATCTGACAAAACCTAGAGTGAGCAAATTAGATAATTGCAAAGGAATTTGGATTAGATAATTTGTGAACAAATTGAACATGTTCTTAAAGCTTATTTAGGACTTAAGATTTGCAAAGGAATTTGGTTTCTTAGGTTTTAGACATAGTAAATTCTTGCAACGACAGTTTGTTAATTTTATCTTAGTGATTTGAGTTCTAGAACTAGTGTTTAATTCGATCATAACTGATTAGTTGATATTCATTACTTGATTTCCTGAGAAATTCCCACTATTTTACACAACCGATTTTATTATTGTTCTCTATTTCTTTTAATTTTATTTTTCATATCGCTAAGTTGAATTCGAAACGAAAAAATTATATCGTGAGGTTTTAGAGTCTTTGTGGATTTGACCCCTAAGTACTGCATCAATCTCTTAATTTGGAGAGTAGCTCTAGAGATTAACTTGAGCATATCACCATGATAACCCTAACCATTCACTCTAAGACCGAAGAACAAGCACAACATGATAACTTGGTTCACACGCGATGTCACGTTATGGGTAAAGTGTGTAGTCTCATCATCGACGGAGGCAACTGTACTAATGTGGCAAATGAGAAAATGGTTAAAAAGCTAGGATTGAATGTTAAAAAGCATCCTAAGCCGTATAATATTTTATGGCTCAATGATGAAGGCGATATGAGAGTGAAGCATCAAATGGAAGTACCTATCATCGTTGGAAAATATGAGGATGATATTCTTTGAGATGTGCTACCAATGGAGGTGGGTCATATACTTCTTGGAAGACCATGTCAATCAGATTGTAGAGTGATCCATGATGGCTTCACCAACCGATACTCCTTTGAGTTCAACGGGAAGAAGACTACTCTTGTACCTTTGACACCTCATGAGGTATATCTTGATCAAATAAAACTCAAAAGAAATCAAGAGAAAGGTAAGAAAGCTAACCTATTTGCTATGAAAAGTGAAAACAAATATGAAGATCCTTTTCACCCTAAAAGATTTATATCTAAGGATGAAAAGTTGTGTGACTCTAACCTTACACCGGCACCACCGAGTGAGCTTACCATTCTTTTGCAGGATTTAGGACACAACTCGGTGCATACAAGGTCACATCATCATAGAACAGAGCCACACTGTAGTGGTAGATATGGTCTAGCTAAGGAACATGGGAGTTTAGATGTTAACAATGTCCTTAAGGTGTACCAAACCGATTTAGGTGCCAAATACTTTGCGTATAATGGCGAGAGGAATCTGCCCATTTATGAAGTTGTGTTCATCGATAAAACCAAGGAAGCACAACCAGTTCAAGCCATGGGTGTATCAAAACATCAATGCCATTCATCAAGCTTCGAAATTGATTTAAAGGGCTTAATCTTGATAATAATACAACCTGGTCCGGTTGTTGATTTTCTAATGCCTAACATGGGTTTTATTTTTGCCTTGATAGGATAAGCAAGAGAGATCCTAAGACTTGCAAGGAATAAACATTAATTGAAGAATAGAAGCTCAACTAAAAATTTTACAAGCTACGGAGAGTTTGACTACTTTCGTGATACAAAGGCGCTGAATACTTTCCAAAGAACTTCTCTTGTGGGAATGGATATAAAGAACAAAATGGAATCTTTGCTTAAAGTTCTTAATACGAATGCCGAACCTCTTCTAAAGTTCACTCGTATCCTAAATCCTACAATAGAATGGCAAACTCACTCGGTGGTGCCGGTGTAAGGTTAAAGTCACACAACTTTTTCCCCTTAGAGATAAATCTTTTAGGATCAAAAGGATCATCATAATTATTTTTAATCCTCATAGAAAATATGTTAGCTTTCTTTTGAGTTGTATTTGATCGAGATATACCTCATGAGGCGGCAATGGTACAAGAGGAGTCTTCTTTCCGTTGAACTCAAAGGAGTATCGGTTGGTGAAGCCATCATGAATCACTCTCCGGTCTGATTGCCATGGTCTTCCAAGAAGTATATGACCAGCCTCCATTGGTAGTACATCACAAAGAATCTCATCCACATATTTTCCGATGATGATAGGCACTTCCACTTGATGCTTTACTCTCATGTTGCCTTCATCATTGAGCCATAAAAGATGATACGGCTTAGGATGCTTCTTAACATTCAGTCCCAGTTTCTTAACCATTGTCTCACTTGCCACATTAGTACAACTCCCTCCGTCTATGATGAGACTGCACACTTTACCCTTAACGTGAAATCGCATGTGAAATAAGTTATCACATTGCGCTTCTTCTTCGGTCTTAGAGTGAATGGTTAGGGTTCTCATGGCAACAAGGAGATCTCCCTTAGTTGGTAACTTGACATGTTCTTCCTTCAAATGCCTAGTATCTTGTTGTTCGTCTTCAGACTCGTAATCTCCATTTTCCTTTGGAACCATCACCCGCAGATTAGTGCACTCATTAGCATAGTCTCCTCTTCCTTGACACTTGTAACATTTGATACCACTCGTCCTAGCCTCAGTTCTGCTTCTATCCCCTTGATTAGCAACATGTGATTTGTTCTCCGGTTTTGATACGTTGTTTCTTTCACTTTGAGTCCTAGGTTTTTCTTCTCTCGGATAGCTTCCCCTAGCATGGCTACTTCCAGCCCCATAACTTGGACACATAGGCATTCTTCTCTTAAGTTGTTGCTCTATCAACACAGCTTGGTGAAACATTTCTTGAAGATCCACATGATGTTGCATTTCCACCTTATCTTGAATATCACGTTGCAACCCGACTAAAAACCTTGACATAGTAACTTCATGATCTTTTCGGAAGTCGGCCTTTATCAAGAGAGACTCCAGCTCCTGATAATATTCCTCCATTTTCTTCCCTCCTTGTACAAGCTTCCTAAGTTGGTTGTGTAGCTCATGGTGATAGTAACAAGGTATAAAACGTTTCCGCATGATAGCTTTCATCTCGACCCAAGTTTCAACCTGATGTTCTATGTCTCTTCTCCTAGCAGTCACAAATTGATCCCACCAACTCAAAGCATAATCAGAAAATTTAGTGGCTGCTACCATCACTTTACTCACCTTGGTATAGTATTGACAATCAAACACCATCCCCATTTTCTTTTCTCATTCCAAGTAAGCGTCGGGTCATTCTTCCCTTGAAAGGTTGGTATTCGAAGCTTGAGACCTCCATCGTTGTCTTGTGGCTGGTTCCTCTCCTCCCTAACATGCCTTGGTCTTCTGTGACTACTGCGAGAAGAGTTGCTCTAGTAATCCATAGCCTCGACATCTCGTTGTCTCCCCGGAAGGTCTCTCGGTAAGTCTCCTCTATTGTTTTCAGGTTGTCTCCCTTGTCCGTTGTTTCTTGCAATGTTTCTTGCTTGCTCAACCTCCTGCTGATTAGTATTGTCACGAATGAAAATAGGTATGAGCTCCTCACAAAGGGAATTGATCTTCTCATTCATCAATCTCACCAGTTTTGCCGTTAGCGCCTCCACGCGAAGTTTGATGTGATTGTCGATGGGTTCCTCCTCAATTCCGGACATCTCTGCTTGCAAATCAATACAACAAGACACCAGTGAAATGTTATTTTGAAGATAAATTGATCATGCAATAGAAAAAACACACAAAATGACCCTTCGTATGACGAAGAACACAGATCGCGACAATTGAAGATGATCGGACACAAATAAATAGCAAATCATACTCAAAAATTCCAGAACTAATTTTAACAAATACTAGACACGTCCTAGGTTAAGAAACAGTTGATTTCGAAATTTTATCACACACCATTCGAACAAGATCGGACAAAAATCGACTTAACTTTCCGATGGTTGCTCTGATATCACTTGATGCGATTCCGGTGAGGAATCACACCCTAATTTCACCCCAAGGAAGTCAAGAGAGTGATGAGGTTGTTATAGACCTGATTAACGAACACCTAGAGATTTAATGGATTGAACGACGCCACAAGTGGTTGCGGAAAGACCACTTAATAAGTCTAAGAGATTCAAATTCGACACACGAAAATGGATCAATGATCTATTCTTGAAAGAGTTTGAATAAAAAGAAGATAGATGAGAAATGAGTAATCAGAGTACACGACATATAAAGAGAAGAAGGAGACGAAGAGGAGAAGTGAGAATGAAGAGGGCGTGTTTACGAGACATGCCTCTGTAAACAACACCATAAAAACACAAAGACCAAGTTTAAAATTCAAATAGAAAATAGAGAAGTAGGCGCCTAAGGGATGATGGGCGTGATGGATCGGACTAAGTGATGGCAAGATGAACATATGAGCCCCAAGCCTCATTAAAAACATCACTCAGAAAACCAATTGGGATATAACCGAGATAAGGGAAAAGAGTGCGAGTGGATCATATGGCCATGCACTAGCCTTCTTGACGTGTATCTTGACCAAGGTAGCCTTGACATAACTCTTGATACTTGAGTGATCCTCTTGAATCTCCACTAGACGTAGTGAAACCCTAAAACAGGGTTGAAACGTCTTGATCCGGCAACAAACTCTTGTTCTGGAAGAAACATCCTTTGTTTCTGTAAGGACCCATCCCAAAATTTCTAAGTCCGAAATTGATCCTTACGATACTAAATACATTTTTAGAGTCTGTTCTTTAAACAAATTAATTCGAGGTTTATTCCGTGATTCATTGCTTGAATTTAAAGAAAACATAAGAACATTATAGTAAAGGAAGAAACCGGATAAATTTATTTATATCACATAGGATTCAAAATATCTTATGAACTTGCATATATGCTATTACAAGTATTTGATCTTATCTACCTGGTTACCTCACCACCCAATTCACCGGCCATCGAGTCTCGCGCCTAAGCCACATCCTTCCCACGATCACCGTGTTTCCCTGAAAACCAACTTAACATAAGCATTCCGTAATTTTACTAAACAAATAGTCGGATGAATGCAAATGATCATTATGAACGTTTTACACGTTTTTTACCCCAAAATTCCCGTAAACCCTTAGTCATTTAGACTTAGGGGGAAAATACGTTTTCTGCCACAAAGCCACAATTCCGCCATTACCTTGATCACCCAGATCAATCAAGGCGCCGAACGTTTGTTGTGTGTTTCGCCGAACGATTTTCCTTGGAAATTTCCTGGGATTTTCCATGGATTTTCTCAGTCTTTTTCTGGGATTTTTCCCGTGTTTATCCTTAAGAGTTTCTGGGAAAATTGCTCGTGTTTTCTCTTCGGAATAGTTGAGATTTTTCCCGTGTGTTGTGTGTCTTTTTCCTCGCTGAATGTCACTTATTTATAGAGTTTTCCTTGGTGTTTGGCGGTTATCGGACGAAATGATGCGTCCTTTGGCTTTGATGACCGTTCTTATATTGCGCATGTTCGGTCATCGTGTGATAACTGCCGTGAACAATCTGTAGCTAGCTGAGGTACCAACCTAGTCATCCAGCTGGTCCAGCTACCACTTAGTTCAAGCAGCTAGCTAAGCTACCGAGCAGTTAGCTGAGCTACCGTGCAGCTGACCAAACTGCCGAAAAGCTCGCTGAGCTAACTTAGCTCGTTCATTAGCTAAGTTATAACTCGACATTTTCTTTCCTTGTATTTTTCCTTTATAGTATTGAATCCCCCTTTGATCCAAACTTCCATTAACTTAGCCTGGGATTTGCCACTTGCTCTCGGACTAAGTTCTGTTCGTCGATCCTATTGAGGATCGGGGATACTACAAGTCTCCCCCACCAGAAAAGGATTCGTCCCCAAATCTGAGCCTTGTTGATTCTTGTCCATCTCCTTAAACCACTTGGAAAAATTAGCTTTCATCTTGTTTTCTATTTCCAAAGTAGTCTCTTCGATGCCATCACAGTCCCAAAGGACTTTGATCATTTGTATCTTCTTCCTTCTTGTTTTTTCTCTATATGGTCAATGATCTGTATTGGGTTGGCTTCCACCGTTAAGTTTTCCTTTAACTTTGAAGGTATTTCGGTAGCAACTTCGTCTTTGTCACTTAGACATTTCTTAAGTTGCGACACATGGAATAACTTGTGAAAAGCTTCAAGTCTCAGTGGTAAGAGTAGCTTGTAAGCGACCGTACCCACCCATTCAATGACCTTTTATAGTCCAATGTATCTGGGACTTAGCTTTTTCCTCTTGGTAAATCGCCTTTTGCCCTTGTACGTTACCGCCTTAAGGTACACAAGGTCTCCAACGTCGAACTCCAATTCTCTTCTTCGCTTATCCGCATAGCTTTTCTGCTGGCTTTGCGCCTCTGTTAACTTAGCCTTGAGAAATTTTATTTTCTCGGTGGTTTCGTCAACCACATCCAGGCCAAGTAAACTCCCTTTCCCACTTGTGTCCAACACAAAGGAATTCGACACGGCCTTCCATATAATGCTTTATAAGATGACATTCCAATGCTCCTATGATAGCTATTATTGTAGGAGAATTCGGCAAGTCTTAAGTATCACTCCCAGTTATCGCCCCAATCAAGGACGCATGATCTCAGCATGTCCTCGAGCGTTTGAATGGTGCATTTTGATTGTCCATCCGTTTGCGGGTGGTATGCGGTACTCATGTTTACCCTTGTTCCTAAGGAATTTTGGAAAGCCTTCCAGAAGTGAGAAGTAAACCATGTATCATGATCGGAGATGATGCTTACCAGAACTCTATGCAATCGAACTATGTCGTCCGTATCTTTGATGGTGAGAAAATGGGCCAATTTTGTTAGTCTATCAACGACCACCCAAACCGCATTTTTCTTGGACTTCCCCATAGGCAGTCCAGTCACAAAATCTATTGTGACGTGATCCCATTTTCATTCGGGCATCGGTAAGTTTTTCATCAGTTTGCTTGGGTTCTAATGTTCCGCCTTGACTTGTTGGCACGTCGGGCATTTTGCAATCCATTTAGCCACGTCTTTCTTCATCCCAACCCAATGATAGTATCTCTTTAGATCTCGTTACATCCTATTCATTCCCTGATGGATAGAGAATTGTGACTTTTGTGCCTCCTTTAGGATTTCCTCCCTTAGCTCCTTAACATCTGGTACACTTACCCGTCCTTTTACAATGATCGTACCATTGTTTGAAATATGGTACTCGGTTTAATTATTGCGAGCTTCCTTGTTTAATTTTTTGTCTTTTCCTTGGGCTATTCGGATCTTACTAAGAAAATCCGCTTGGTCATCTACCACCAAGCCTAATAGTTCAACTTTGTCGGTTAATGCATTTAAATGCAATGTTCCGATCATGTTAACCAATGCTTCTTGGTTTCTCTCCGCTTCGATGTCATACCGTCTTCGGCTTAAGGTATCTGCAACTTGGTTTGCTTTGCCAGGATGGTAGACAATATTCAAATCGTAGTTAGCAACAAACACCATCCATCTCTTTTGCCATAGATTTAGCTCCGGCTGAGTAAATAGGTATTTTAGACTCTTGTGATCGGTAAAGATTTGAACTTTGGCACCTTATAAGTACAAATGCCAAGTAGTTAATGTGAACACCACCGTAGCCATTTCCAAGTCATGCGTAGGGTAGTTTCCCTCGTGTTTCCGTAATTTCCTTGAGGCATATGTGATCACACTACCCTTTTGCATTAGAACACATCCCAGTCCTGTGATAGATGCATCCGTATAAACCACATAAGGCTCGTCGGCTTTCGGTAATGTCAACACCGATGCGCATGTAAGCATTTCCTTTAATTTCGAGAAACTTGTTTCGCATTCCTTCGACCATTCGAACTTGGTCTCTTTCCTGGTTAAGCGAATCAATGGTTGCGCCATACTCGTAAATCCCTTTACAAATCTTCTATAGTATCCGGCCAAGCCAAGAAAGCTTCTTATTTCTGTGGCATTCCTCGGCCGTGACCACTCCTTGATCGCCTTTACTTTCTCTGGATCTACAGACAGGCCTTGTTCCGACACAATGTGTCTTTAAAACCCCATACTCTTTTGCCAAAAGCTACACTTGCTTAGTTTGGCAAATAGCTTGTGTTCCCGGAGTCGTTTTAGTATCGCCCTTAAATGTGTTTGGTGCGACTCTTCATCCTTGGAGAAAACGAGAATATCATGAATGAAGATAATCACGAATTCATCCAGCCATTCTCGGAAAATGTTATTCATCATCTTCATGAATGTCGATGGTGCATTGGTTAATCCAAATGGCATAACCACACAGTTATAATGGCCATATCTTGTTCGGAACGCCGTCTTCTGAATATCCATTGGTTCAATTGGAATTTGATGGTACCCGGAGGCCAAGTCGATTTTTGAGAACCACTTTGCCCCTCGGAGTTGATCCAACAATTCATCTATTCGGGCAAGCGGGTATTTATTTTTCACCGTTACCCAATTAAATCCCCAGTAATTAATGCATAAACGGAAACTTCTGTCCTTCTTCTTTACGAATAAAACCGGTGCACCCCATGGTGAACTACTCGGCCTTATAAATCCCTTCTCCAACAACTCTTCTAGTTGTTTCTTTAACTCGGCCATCTCTGCCGGTGCCATTCGGTACGGAGCTTTAGAGATTAGGGTTGTCCCCGACTCAAGCTCAATCATGAATGGGTCAGACCTATCTGGCAGTATCCCATCCAATGGTTGGAACACGTCCTCAAACTCCTTTAGAATCGGTATGTCCTTAAGCTTAACTACCGTTATGACTTTATTCATTGTGATTGTAGCCAAGTAGGCTTCACATCCTTTCTCAAGCATCCGTTCAGCCTGGATTGCCGAGACTAAAATACTTCCCGAAGTGGAATTCTAACTTTCCTTTTTCCCTTTCAAAACGTACTCGGCCTCGGTGGCAATTAAGATGTGCCTTGTACTCGTCCAACCAGTCCATACCCAAGATGACATCATACTTTTTTAGTGCAACCATGTCAGATCCATTGGCATATTAACACCTTCGATAACCACAGAGACCTCCCGTACCCAGCCTTTGACGAACATCTTTTATCCATTGGTTTCCTTTACTATTCCTTTTCTCAGGTTAGGTTCTGTTTGGAATCCTCCCTTTCTTGCCAATTCAGAACTCACAAAACTATGTGTAGCCCCTAAATCAAATAAGGTGTGTGTTGATACACCACCAATTTTTTTTATGCATGATGCTTATACAAATGCACGTATTTACAAGAATATGTTAAAGCAACGTACCAGTGATAGCACGGGATATTGCCTTCAACACTATCCTCTTCCGACAGTTCTCCCGCTTGCCTCTTTGGCGGTGGCGGTAAAACATCCCCTCCGGTTACTATGTCCCCCTTGTCTCTCTGCTTCGAACTTTGGACACTCCCTCTTAAAGTGCCCAGTTTTCCCGCAGTAGTAGCAAGCCCTTGGTTTTTCACCAATCCCTTTTTGAATTCCCTGATCCATTCTTGCACAGTTTTGAATCCTATGATCCTTGCTCCCGCAACGAGTTCACATCCCCGAGCATTCTCCGCCATGCCTCTTTCCGCATGTCGCACAGTCGCCCCTTTTTCCATCAGACTTGGTGTCCTCAACTTTATCAAATTTCCTCTTCCTTTCCGCGGGTTTCACCGTCTGGTTAACAGGGGACTGAAACTTTGCCCGTTTCACTTGGTTTTCCTCCTCGATCCCAATTTTGATCATTGCAGTGCGCTCCACTAACTATGATACAGAGTTGAACGTGCGTATCAAGCAATGGTTACGTATCTCAACCCTTAACCCATGAATGAAACGGCGTACTTGAGCATGTTCCTCTTCTAGTTCCCTTCCAACATAACGCCTTAGGCGGTTGAATTCCTCATCGTACTCACGTACGGTCTTGTATCCTTGAGGAGTTTTCCGGCAGATCTATCTTGATCACTTCCACATCTACGGAAGGTTTTCTCTCCGCTGCTTGCACCACAAAAGCCGGTGCAAGTGCTTGGGTTAACACGGCAATTTGGGCCATCATTTCTTTCATCTTTTCCCATTGTTCTTGGGCAGACGGTAACACACTTGGGTTTTCGTTTGTTACCCCCGTTCGGTTACCACCTTGGACCGATCGTCAAGCCGCGTTTGATGTTTTGGCCGCATCTTCCCGAACATGTTGTTGCCCATCCGAAGATTAATGAACCAGCAGGTTTTGATTCTGCCCAGTCACAGGTCCAACTGGGTTTTGCCCCACATGTTCCTCGCGCGTTACCGTGACAAACATTTCCTTGGCAAGATCCTATTCCTTACCCTTATCCTTCTTACATTTCCCCGATTTGCTGCTCTTACCCATCTGCAAAACTCGTACATTAGTCATTGTTATTCTTCATTAGTAAACCGTTAGTACATAAATGAATAAGGCAACTATCGCAATATCTCATAAGCCGAAGAGTGGTGATTTCCCAACCCCACAATAACGATCCTAGGAATTAAACATGCTATGATACCAACTTGTAAGGACCCATCCTGAATTTTCTAAGTCCGGAATTGATCCTTGTTGATGTGAACTTGGATAGCTTGAAGCTTGGAGCTGAAGAGGATGCAGCACTGATTGTTCCTGTTGGTCCCATGACAAGGTCTAGAGCTAAAGAGTTCAATCAAATCATCAACAATCGTCTACTTACCATTCAGGCCAGTCTTAGATGTGATGTTTTTCCAGCCACATTGGTTGTGATTCAAGCCATCTAAGCGATGACATTGGAGGTATGTGGACTTGTACTCTTTTTCCCTCTCCTTGGTTTTTCCCATTGGGTTTTCTAAGGGAGGTTTTTAATGAGGCAAG
>VBRH01000790.1:5950-28214 GCA_014578085.1 Cardamine resedifolia | reverse complement strand
AAAAAAAAAAAAAAAGAAGCGACTAAGTAGATTATTCGACAGGAGGATCAACTGGAGAAAGAGATGTCGGAGTCGGTATCTTTAATGTACATTCTTCAGTGACTAAACCATTGTTAGATCCATAAGGAACAACGCCGGCTTGTTCCGCCAAAGAAACCCCATCAACAATTACCGGTACAACCAAATCTGCTTCAAGCAGCTCGGTAAACTCTATCAGCGAGGCTTTTTCCTTAAGGACAAGGTCGGCAATCAATTCCTCAAGAGCTGGAAGTTTCACTGTCTTATTCACTAACTCAAGAGACTTTCTTAGCCAAGCACATTCATCATGAAATCTTTTCTTCAAAGCTTCATTTTCAGCCAACAAAGCTTTATATTTGGTTTTCAAAGCTTCATGAGCCATTTGCTCGGCTGCGAGTTTCACCAGAGACTCCGTACATTCCTCCCGCGCTTGTGCACGTTCGATCTCAAGAAGTTTAGTCTTTTCAACCTCAGCATCGTAAGATCTTTTTGCATGCATCCATGCATGGTCAAGTTTTGCTGAAGATATCGCCTCATCTACAACCTTTGCAGCTTTATGATTCAATTTTTCATAAAACATGTTAAGTGCCCAGCCCGTCTAAAAAAAAAAGAAACGAACCATCTTTTGGAACTAACAATTTAAACACTGGAGCTTTCCAAAATAGGTAATAGCATACCTTAATCATTAGCTGCGACAAGTGTTGATACCGGCCTCCTCTTCCATCTCTTCAGCTAGGGGCAAAGGACGATAGGACCCACCGACCGCTCTAAAAATATCGGCACACGCGCGGGGATCTTCCCAGAGATGTTTCTTCTCGCCTGAGTATTCGAGAAGGAGCAGGGGTTTCTTTTTTTACTTTTTCACAGGAAGAGGATTCGACGGTACCCTCCCGCTTGTTCGTTTTTTCGTGGCTAAAGCCGTATCATCCTTAGATGGAATCAATAATGATTCAGCCACCTTGTTTCCTGCAGCAACATCAACAGCACTTTCTTTAGCCTTTGTCGTCCTCAGCTTAACGACATTCCTTTTTTTGGTCTTATCGACCACCTCTTTAGAACCAGCCACTTCTTTAGAACCAGCCGATCTCTGATCTGAGGTCGCCTTTTCCTTGGAGGCACCAGACACCTCTTTCTCCTTCTCTTTAGCCGCGCTAGGCGCGACATCTTGATTTCTAGTTTGTGGTTCAGACTCCTTCATTATCTCATCAAGAAGACTGGGACCACCATCCAAATCAATAGGCGCCATCTCGTCGTCGGAAGGGGAATGGACAACAGGTCAGTACGGTGAAGAATCCCACTTAGCTGAAAAACAATAAAAGAGGAATTTAGGCAGGCAGAATATTCAAATCAAGCTTTAAAAAAAAAAGATCCGAACTGCATACCAGATCGAAGCCTAGCTCGACAAGCGTCAATCCTTGCTTGATGAATATCCGGCCACTTCTGAACTCCTAAATGCTTCAATATCTCGATCTTCTCAAAACATTCTTCAGAAGGAGGTTTGTAAAAATCGTGAAGAACTGCAAGTAAAAAAAAATCAGTTAGAATCACTAGTCATAGTATGACAAACAACCAAAACAAACGACTACCATATCTAGGTCGCCATCTGGTAAAAAAAGGTGTCAGACGCGAAGGAGGAAGTCAAGTTGTTTATTTTTACAAAAAAGTAAAATCTTTTTCACTCTTTTAAGTTATCCCCTCTCTCGTGCGTGATCAAGTGAAACTAAGGTTTGGTAGATACGTAAAAGAGTTTTTTCGAACTCTTCTTGATCTGACAAGCTTCTTTGAGGAAGCGGTTATTTATCTTGATTCCAACCTCCGCACCAAGGACAAGAATTCCGACTACATGACAGATCGAATTTACAATAAGTTGAGAATGGCAAGGTGGGGAATCAATTTGCCTACTCTTATATCTCGAAAGCAGAAAGAGTAGAAGGTGCGCATTACAGTAAGAAATTAGGAGATCCGGTAAAGGAAACCAAAGCCTAGCTTCCAGAAAAAATGATTCGTACAAGCATTTGTATCTTTAAGGGCAATGCCACGGACGTTGGTCGATCTCCGGACAGACAATTTCTATGTCATCTGAAATCCTACAAGACGATCTCATAATTCGAATAGATTCATCGGTGCACCAGCTCGGAAAAATATTGCAGTCATTATCGCAAACAAAGTACTCAAGTCCCCTCTTGACCTTGGTCCTTCGTCGAGGTGCCCTATGTCTCTTTCCCCTTTTAACTTAACGGGTTGAAGTCAGCAAACCAGCATTTACCCCGCCTATAGAGGAGCTCGCCACATCTTCTCCTTTATCTTGAGGAGGCACATAGTTAGGAGAACCTTCGTCCGACCAGTCCTCATCGATTAAAGATGGAATTTTAATAGAAGGACCATCGTCCTCAACTCGATCTACATGCGCCTTAAGACTTTGGCAACGAGTCAAAAGGCGGGAAATGAATGGCTAGAATATTCGTTATCAGACATCAGAGCGGTTTTTAAAGATTTGCGAAGAATTGGAGGTAGCTCGATTATACGCATAAACGTATAGATCGACAAAGAATAGTTAAAACAAAAAGGGAGAAATTTGAAGATGAATCAGAGAAATTTGAAAAAGGATAGGAGAAATTTGAAGATGAATCAGAAAACTTGAGTAAAATGAAGATTACGTCGGATTATACAAATTTTTACGGTGGAGCTTTACCAAAAAATAAGTTAAAATGAAAACAAGAAACAAGATCAAGATCAGAGCAAAAAACTACCTCTTTTGTCTCGGATACACAAAGAGCAGCCCGAGCCCTCCATTTATAGGAAAAAGGCGATGTTTCAGCTTCTGACCTATGCGACTCTTCAGCTTCTGACCTAAAAAACCTATCAAAACGGTTCGGCTTCCCCTATAAAATGACAAAAATCAACAATAAAATATTCAAGGATATTCGTCAAATATTCGCAAATCACATCAAAAGCCGACTTAACTGTCGCATTAGTTGTCGACCTAACAAACCACGCGTCATAAGCCGGTCTCAACATCGCATTATAATCCAGACTATGCTTCGCAATCATAAGCCGTCATCAATGAATCGATCTTAATTCACATCAGGTCATCTTTTCCTTACTTCGTCAGAGCTCATCACTGGACACAGCAGCCCTCCATGTTGGTACCGAGTTTAGCACCCTACCCAAAACCCAATTTGAATTAAGACCGATCCATTATGAAGGCCCATCTAAATCACAACGCCAAAAACTGTATTGTACAAACCGGCCATTCTGGTCGACTAAACTGGCAATTAACCAAATTCAGAGTCAAACCGACTATCAAAGCCTATCAGGAAAGCCCGGAATCATTCACTATAAATTAAGAGGGTCTCTTCAGCAGCAGATCATCGAAAAATCACTAAGAGAAGACTCAAGGCAGAGCAGCTCTGCTATTTTTAGTCTTGTTTCCTCTTGTAACCTTGAAACCCTAAATCAATATATTCTTAAACATCATCAATAAAGAAACCGATTTCGAAAACCCTAATTGAACTTCCTAGATTCAACAAATAGGTCATATAGCCCATGGGTACCTTTCGACTTGTAAATCTTCAGAGAAAACTGATGTTTTTGGGTACGGTGTCATGCTTCTCGAGCTCATCACTGGACATAGGGCTTTCGATCTTGCTCGGCTAGCAAATGATGATGATATCATGTTACTAGACTAAGTATGTTTTAATGGTTTCCCAATCATCTTTATGAGTCCCATAGTTTAAGAAAGAGTCATTTGGGTTCTTCAACAAGTATATAGATTGATGTTGTAAGAAACAAGTCATCTCTACGATATAGAAGTATAGCTTTGGCGTTTTAGATGCTTCACTTCTGCCTAAAACAATGTCTTTATTTTGAGCAATGAAATATATGTTAGCATAAAATTGTCATTTTCTAGTCATGTCACTCATTTTATAGCAATGAGTTTTGTCATCTACGGTTCGAAGAAATTAGTAGCAACTAGATAATCACTAGTGCCGAGAGTTTATAATACTAATTAGACTGATTGAAGTATAGAGAAATATAAATAAATATTGTGAAAAAATCTATTTAAAGGTTAGGTACATGGTTTACTACTTTTATAATTATACGTAACAGCTAATGCTAATTTCCAAAAATTCACTCTTCTTAACATTAACAAATTTGTGTTTTTAACTTCTAATTAATGTGTGGTTTTAAAAAAAAAAAAAAAAAAAAAAAAAATTGGGTTTTTAACTTATAGGGAGAAATATAATTGTTTTCCCTTTTAAGCAAATATTCGCTTTTACACAAATCTATACATTTCCATATAATTTGTAGTTAGTAAGATCTTTACGTTTCAAAAACTTCCTTTATGGGAAGACATTCAGCTGCAGCTCTTTGTTCATAAATCGTGGTTCCTTAGAAAGATGATGAAGGAAAATTTTTGTAATCATTCTTATTCACCTCTTGTCTTAACGTTAAAATTTGTTTACTTAAAAGAAAGTTTTTATTGTAGTTTATTAACCATGTCGTAGTAACTTTTCTCAATGTGGTACTCGTATTTAATTATAATACGAAATGAAATGAAATTATGAAAATGCCTTGTCCTTAATTATCGAAAAGAAAAAATGACTTGTTCTTCAAAATTACTCGATTTACAAATTTAAATTTTTTTGTTTCTTGACTGATCCAAGATTTTAAAATAGATCTATCTTGAAAAGATTATCTTCCACGACTTTTATAATATTATAATCACAAGTTTACAGTTTCGTGTTCGTTGTGGAGTTTTCCTTTCCACATTGTCAAATACTATAATAAGTCAGAGTTATTGTTTATTTTCTTCTCGTTTTATAGATTTTCATAAGACATGGGTGGCTGAGAATAAGGTGTTGAGTTTTCAATTCGTAGTCGTAAGCCAGCAAAACTATAATTTTCTTTATATCTTGAATTCTGACGACCGAATAATTTCTTCTAAAATTAAAGAATTATTCTCTTTGAGAAAATTTCTTCCA
Organism: Cardamine resedifolia; assembly: GCA_014578085.1. Lineage (NCBI taxonomy): Eukaryota > Viridiplantae > Streptophyta > Magnoliopsida > Brassicales > Brassicaceae > Cardamine > Cardamine resedifolia. The sequence goes on along the minus strand of VBRH01000790.1, from coordinate 23,211 downwards.
AACATATCTTAATATTATACATTGACTATTATGATTATTCTTCCCCTTAATTATTGACTTTTCTCCTGAGAGGAGCAACACCTTGGTCTGGTTTGGTTTGTCAAGGTGTAATACTTTTGTTTTTATTTTCATTTATTGATGTTGAGATATATTAGTCAAATACTATTTTCTCATATAATGATGTTGAGATTTATTAGTCAAGTACTATTTTCTATACTTTTTTGGCAACAGCATGAAGCTTTCTATGATGTTTCATAGTTATTTCTTAAGCATGATGGCTTCTTAGACATTTCTAATAAGCACGTTCATACGTGACTTCCATGCACTCCTCTTAGATCAAGACAACAAAAATTGGCCCAAACTTTGTCTGGTAAACTTAGATACTTTGTATTACGCCATAAGATCACCTTCACTAATTATAGTAACGTACGAGTCATGAATGGTAAATAAGGTTATTCATAATTTGGTGGAAAAACATATCATAGAACTTATTAACAAAACAAAAAAAAACATTTCATAGAACTTGTCAAAAAAAGACCGTTCACCCGTAGCTTTTGGTTGTGGTTCTGTTCTCCGGAGGTTTGTGCGGTGACAGCTTTAGCGGCGGCGGCTTCTTCCGTTGAATTAGATTGCTTTTAGGTTCTCTGATTTCGCCTCCGGTCTTGCTTCCGGTTTTTCTCTATTTTCTTTTCCGGTCATTGTATCTAACTGGCCTTTCGAAATAATTGTGGTTTGGTTTGCTATCCATTTATCTTATTTGTATTAATTCGAAAAACCATAACAAATTTTATATATGCACAATTTTTATATATAAAAAAAAACTTGTCAAAAAAGTCATTACTCTTGTATTATTATACACATAATGATGACATAATTAGAGACATTGTATAAGTTACACCTGAATAGCCATTTGTCACATAAATATTTAACAAGCTAAAAAGCTTTGTAATGATCGATTGCTAATTCAACTACTGTGTTTACATTTGATTCTGATCATGCGTTCGTGTGCATGGGAGTACCACACATGACACATGCATAGAAGTCAATAAAGTGATGATATCCAACTAGCTAGGTCCGATCTAGAAACCGTGGCACAACTTACTCGTTGACCTCTCTACAAGTGATCTAAAATGCATTTTTGTTAAGCTATGTGCCATGGCATTGAAGTCTGCCACCAAGATCTATTATGACACCAATTTCTTGGGAATCTGAATGATAGTCCTACTCCTAGTAAAAGTTGCTTCGTCGTGAAGTTTGAAGTTTGTTTTCCTAATCTATGAAATATCAGATTACAATTCAGAAATATAAGGATACTTTTACTTCATCTCAATGAAAGTTGCTCTGGCGTCCGTATCTTTTTAAAATCTCCATTTCTTAAAATTTTATATTAACTAAAACTAAAAACAAATAGATTATATTGTTTGTTTTGTCTATTTTGCATAAAAGATTAATTAATATCTAACTAAAAACAGTTCAATCAATAATATTATGACGGAATACATATATATAGTCTCATCAAAATATCAAATAAAAATAAATTTGGTTTGAAATTGAAAAATCAAATTAAATTAAACAAAACGAAAATATTAAAACATATTATAAAATAGAAACAAAGGTATATTAAATTTCTTGGGAATCTTAATTTTAATCCTACTCCTAGTCTCCTACAGAGGTTGCTTCATCGTGAAGTTTGAAGGGTTTTTTCTTTTTTCTTTCTAATCTATAATTACCAAAAGATCAAATTACAATTCACAAATATAAAGATACTTTTAAGTTCATTCCAATGAAAGTTACTGTGTCGTCAATATCATTTAAAAACCTCCGTTTCTTACAATTTTACCTAAAACTAAAGAACATAAGCTATGTTGTTTGTTTTGTGTATTTGGCAGAAAAGATCAACTAAAATCTAACGTTAAAAAATAAATGAATAATAAATAAAAGGAGTACATATCGTCTTAAAACATCAAGCAAAATAAAATTTTACTTGACAATTTTAAAAATAAATAGAATAAAACGTAACAAAACAAAATCTCTAAAATATCTTATAAAATTGAACTGAAGAAATACTAAATACTATATGGGTTTATTAAACCAAAAGAAAGGATGGTATTCGAGATTTCAAATTTTCAAATGATATTTAAGTAACTCCAATTAATAAGTTCTATTAAAAATATTATGTTCACATATTGGTCTAACATTTAATCGACAATAAGAAGACATGGTGTGAATTCATCTGACTCACTAGCCGTGCATGGATTGGCTGCTTTAGAAATTTCTGTACTCTATACACTTGAAGGTGACATATACACATTTAAATAGTTGTTACTATTACTTGCTTGGAGTATATATAGGCACTTAACATGTCAGGTCGTATTATTTTCTACACCTTCTGTAACTGTTATAACTTAGATCTGAAGAATGGTCAGTCTAATGTTCTTCAGTTCAGCTTCATGTTTATGCTCATCTCCATCAAAAACTGTCAAAGCTAGGTACCGGTTTACATTTAGAAAGCAAGAAATGGATAAAAAGATTTTACTCTTTAAATATATCATTATCGTATAATCGACTAATCTGATGCATTGAACTCATTCTTTGTTCTACAGTTTAGACTTCGAGATGAAGAAACTTGGTAAAGTTTTCTCATCAAAACTTTGATCTGAATGTAGTTTTATATTTTGTTATATCATAACCCTCTTGTCCTTATGCTTGCTTAGGTGGCTGCTCAAAACTTGTTCGTAACGTGAATCTGGAGAAACTAAAGAACAATTATTTGTTTCCCGAAGTACTAATTCCATGAACTGATCCCATGCATCTTTATTGATATTTTTTTTTTATATACATATACTAATTGGAGATTTCATATTAAACTGAGTTTGTAATTGTGTCAATAGATCAACAGACGTGAGATTGAGCACGTTGAAAAGTATCCAAATGTACGACTGATAAGCCTTGGGACTGGTGATACAACAGAGCCTATACCGGAGACAATTGCCTCAGACATGTCTAACGTATGACTTGTATTTTATTTACATTTCTTTTCATTTTTATTTTTTGGTTAAACCCTACAATCTATTGGATTAGGTCCATTTTACCGATATACAGTTCCTTAGCTCGTGGAAAAATCTAAACTTACTTTCGTGGTGCAACTAATGTGTTGAATAACCTAAAGATTTGCAATGATATAAACCAAACAAAATCGGCTGGTTGGACCGGTGACTGGTCCGGTCTGACTTTTATCTAGAACCACAAAGCCATTTATAACCGGTTAAAATTCAGACAACCGGTTTGGATTATATATTAATAAGAATTGGTCTCTTTCTTTTTCTTGGGTTAGAATTAAAGTGCTTAAACTGTTTAAACTCATACAAAAACCCTAAAGCGTCTTCTTGACTTGACTATCTCATAAAGTCAGTTTTCGTTCTCCTCTGGTTCTTAGAAATTCTCCATCTTGTCATCGTTTCGTTTTCTTATGCAAATTTTGTAGATATGCTGCTATTTATCAAACCAAAAAAATAAAAAAATTATAGATATTCTCGATCCATGTGTGGGTCTTTTCTGGTTGTCTCTAGGTGATAGCTTGTTTATATATATGCACGTGTTTCGTATATTAGAAACTATGACTACCTTTGGAGTTATTTTGGAGATACGAAGAAAAAACATGTTAGCCCTTTGACAATTTCGCTGTTTATATATTTTTTAATTTTTTGTAATATACCATGTCGGCCCATTATGCTTTTATCATTGCTCTAGTGTAGTTAGAGAAGTAATGCGTTTCTTTGACAAATATCTATGATTTTGTCATTTTTGACCGTTCTTTCACGGTCTAAATTTTAAAAGTTTGTCTGACTTGTATTGACTTTGGTTGTTTGAAATTACTTTAATTACTGCTTATTGTTCATTATGATTTATAGATTAATATTTTCCGGGCAAAAGAAAGCTCCTCGGTCATTAGTAACATGCGTGTTGGATTTTGATTATTCAGTTCGCACATGGCCTATCGACTGTAGAAGGATATAGAGGGTATGGACTGGAACAAGGGAATAAGGTAATTACGGTCTTTAAAAAAAAAAATCATATCATTGTGTCAATTTAATTTGTTGTTTATTTCTAGAGAAGAATAGCTATCTTTCGTCAGAATTGATTTCTTTTATACCCGAGAAAAGTTATTTTTAAAATATATATAATTTGTAAACCAAAAGAAGAATTTGAGAATTGCCTTTTCGTACTATGCTAATTAGATTTTTAATTAAAGGGTTACTTTTATATAGCCTGACTTTGTTTGAATTACGATTCTTATTTTCCATGCCAATGATTTTTTTATACACTAATTAAGTCTCGCCCTCTGTGTTGACATAAACATATTTGTTTCACCAGATCCTACGGAAAGCTATTGCTGAAACGTTTTATGAACATTTGAACGTGAAAAGCAGTGAAGTTTTTGTATCAGATGGTGCACAAAGCGATATTTCTCGTATTCAGGTTTGCACAAATTAAGCGAGAGGGTATTTTAATATTTGACACATTTTTTTGACATTATACTGATTTTGAGTTTCAAATCTTCAGCTACTCTTAGGCCCCAATGTCACAATTGCTGTGCAAGATCCTACCTTTCCGGTAATTTTTCATGTTTAAATCGTTACTATTTATTATGCATTCTTTTGCCTCTTATTCAACTTCTTTTTTTTGTGGAATCAGGCTTACATAGATTCAAGTGTGATAATTGGTCAAACTGGTCATTTCCATGAAGCAACCAAGAAGTACCAAAATGTTGTGTACATGTCATGTGGTCCCAACAATAGTTTCTTTCCTGACTTGGCTATGACTCCAAGGACTGATGTCATCTTCTTTTGCTCTCCTAATAACCCAACTGGTTATGTAGCATCTAGAAAACAGCTACATCAACTAGTTGATTTTGCAAAAACAAATGGCTCTATTATTATTTTTGACTCTGCATATGCTGCTTTTATTGAAGATGGCAGTCCACGTTCCATATATGAAATTCCTGGTGCTAGAGAGGTGAGACGAGTTTAATGATAAGAAAATCGATATAAAATATCACATATAGTATTGCAAAGAAATTAATCAAAATCTTAGATCTTCTAAGGGACCAAAGCCCTCTAATTAGCTTTTGTGGGTTTGATTTAGGCCCAACTCCTATAATTACTTTCATATCTTTTATCTTTTGTGATCCTTTTACATTCATTTATCATATTATTTTTTGTTAGGTTGCTATTGAAATTTCATCATTCTCCAAGTTTGCTGGCTTCACCGGTGTTCGGCTCGGTTGGACTATCATCCCTGATGAGCTCTTGTATTCTAATGGTTTTCCCATTATAAACGACTTTCATCGCATTGTTACTACTTCCTTCAATGGAGCTTCAAATATTGCTCAGGCCGGTGGATTGGCATGCCTTTCTTCTGTTGGCCTTAAGGTAAATTGAAATTTTATAGCATTTTCAACATTTGTTTCTTAGTTTTCTTCAACTTACTCTTTAAGTGTCGTGGGTTAAAATATTGTAGGAGATACGGTCGGTGATCAACTACTACAAAGAAAACAGGAAAATACTAATGGAGACTCTGATCTCGCTTGGTCTCAAGGTTTATGGTGGTGTAAATGCTCCATACTTGTGGGTTCACTTTAGAGGATCAAAGTCATGGGATGTGTTTGCTGAGATTTTGGAAAACACTCATATAATTACAGTTCCAGGCTCAGGTTTTGGACCCGGTGGAGAAGAATATTTGAGGATTAGTGGGTTTGGACGCAGAGACGACATTGTTGAAGCATCAAAGAGGTTGCAACATTTCTTTAACACACGAACCAAATATTTTACTAATATCAATTAGATTGGACACATCTCATCTTATGTGCATCGTCTTGAATAATCCCTCTCACTTGTTGTACCATGATGTATATTAGTTGTTGAAATAATAAAAGTTAGGAGACCATGTTAGTCTTATGCCATAATCAATAAATAATTTTTATTTTCGATGACTAAAAGAAATTTTACTTTACGATTACAAGAAAATAAAAACTATATAAATTACAAGACACTAACCACCATTGTATATTTTGAAACACCATTTCTATGGGTAATATGGAAAAGATAATTCATGGAGAATCCACATGTGGAGAAGGTAACTAACAATGATTCATGACAATTCAAGATGTTGCATTTAATAAAAAGAATATAAGAATGGACGAAAGCACCATGCATAAAATTACTAGAACAGAGATAACCAGACAATTAGAAAGTTTTCCAAGGAAAACAATTTTTTAATTAGAAATCACTTAAGCAATCTTTGTTTAATCAACACTACTTACTGACCAATTCTACCCAAACTCTAGCAGTCACTTAAAAAATCTTGTGGATATGTTTAATTAGATTGACACAAGTTAACAACACTTGTCACTTACCGATTTCTAACTATCCAAACTCTCACAAAAGTAGTATTGTTAAACTGTTGTGAAGATCTCTCCGAGACTCACCAAGAACCCTAAGTTTTTTCGTTATTCTCTCTTGTGAATTATGTATCTTAAGTGGTTATAACCCTAAACCTAGAAATTAACACTTTATATATAGATCCTCTATTTTCACGTCAAAGATCTACATTTTCTATTTCTTGATATCTTCCAATTCTTTTTTTTATGTGATTTGAGGATATTTTCCTTTTGCCGATATCTTAATCTTCTATGATGTGATTTAAATATATTATCCACATGCTATAGTTGGAAACACCAACGATTTAATAGTTATGTTCCACGTCATCTTCGTTCCTTGCTTGAAATCTTCTCGGGTTCGGCCGGTCTTGTGTAACACAATTACTTCCTATTGAGCCGCAAACCTTGGTACTAAAAATTTCTCCTTTTTTATATGAGTGTGGACAACTCAAGTTGCCTGCAAAATGATTAATCTAGACATATACATACAAATAAACATCCAACTCCTCAACCTTGTAATATAAGAACACTTCATAGAAAACAATCAGACATAAATATTCATCATTATGAAAACATCATTGTCCACAACCAGAGATAAAACAGATAGACATATACACAAACTGTTTCTTTTTCTAAAACACACTCGTATCCTCCTCTTCTTTTCCATCTTTATCCTCCTAAATATCAACATGCACATATATAAAATCTCCCCCTGTTTGAGTGCACACTCATATAAAAATTCATGAAAAGATATATAGAATGAGAAACAAAAGGAACCAATTACTTGATAGTTTGAGTTGGATGTTAGTGAGGTCACGTATGAATTTTTGGAGAACATTAGCAAGCGACAAAAGATTCGAATCAGGAGCTGATCCCAAATCTTTTGGATCCAGAGCAAATGTGAGAGGTGCCTTAGACATCCAATTATCAGGATACACATGTGCGATACATTGAAATCACATTAGCATAGTTGTATGATCTATGATTTGCATCCATGTGAACCAATCTTATTCGTTCTTATGTCATGGCAGTCTTCTGTATCATCGACATCCAATTGTGGTAATAAATCTTGTATAGTATAGCCATGAGACCAGTGAAAGCTATTAAGGCAGTCAAATTGATTCACCAAACCACCAGACATCAATTGCACATCATTACTCAAGAGGTTCAGTAACCTGAATAACATGCTCAATCACATAATTTGAGTGATTCGGAAGAAGAAGCATTTGGTTGACCATGTATGGTGTGAAATCATACATGTACCCACAAACAAATGCGCACCAAATATAACTACAATGAAACTACATATCCCGTAAGTTCGCATAGAGTTCCCTCACAACAGTCATAAATAGAGTATGAATCCAAATCTTTCAATCGAAAGCACATAAATATGTAAGATCGTTCCAAACTACATATCCCGGGAAATCCACTATGTCTTCTTCGGACTCGGCGGGTTCCTCTCCCTTAATACCATGACCCGCTGGTTTGGACACTCTCTGGCGTAGTGTCCCTTTCCCTGACATTTAAAACATTTTATGTCACGAGTTCTAGTGTTTTGAGTTTGAAACTTACCTGGTTTGGGTCAGTTGGGTTTGTTGGTGTCTTGAACACTCTTTCTGAACTTGGGGTCGCTCTCTATAGCTTTTCCCTTGTCTACATTCTGCTGAGGTAGTGGTGTCCAAGCGAGTTCGCTCCAGCTGGTTTGGGCAGTCTTCCTCTTGATATGTTGTTCTGCTTGTATGGCGAGGTGTAGGAGGTCCTCCAAGTCGCGGTAGACTTGCCTCTTGACTTTCGTAGCTACTCAGTCATGTAACCCATCTAGAAACTGAGCCATGAGAGTTTCTTTCGAGTCCTCAACTTCTAACCGATTCTTAAGTTTCTCAAACTCTTCAAAATACTCTTCTACCGATCGACTCCCTTGGGTTAGCTTCCTAAACTGCTTCTGCAAGTCTTGGTGGTAACACGATGGAACGTATCTCTTCCTTAGTTGGTACTTCATGTCTTCCCAAGTTCCAATATGGGCGTGTCGATGTCTCCTTCTCTCGGAAACCTCCCTGTCCCACCACGCCAAAGCGTTCTCCGTGAACTGGGCGGCGGCCAAGGTGACCTTCCGGGTGTCGGAGTACCCATAATATTCGAATATGTTCTCCATTCGTTTTTCCCATTCCAGATATGCCTCTAGATTTACTCGGCCAGCAAACGTTGGGGTGATAGCTTCACATCTTTGCCTCCCGGCCTAGGTCGGTCATCCTTATAGTCCTGGTCTCTAACTCTTTCTTGTCTTCTAGCTCGAAGATTAGGTCGGTGAACAGGTGGTGGGTCATCGTCAAGACCTGTCATCTCTTCATCAGTGTCTTCTCCGGGTTGTGGTCTCCGTTGGCCTTGGGGATTTCCATAGTCTCTCACGACCGGTACTGGTCGTGCCTCCAACCTAGTGAGACAGTCACTCACCGATCTGATAGCTTATAACAACTGGTTCATGGTAGCTGGCTGCGCCTATTCTCCCATGTCGTGGGTACCTCTGATAAAAGAGATCAAACAAGCAATCAAAGTTCTCTTCAAACATGAAAACACAAACGGAAAAAAAATGTAGCAGAAAACTTTGGTGTAAGTTTTGATGAGCAAAAATATCAAACGAATTTCTAAAATAAAAACGACAATTTTTCTGGGTTTTATAGAGTCTTGAGAAGTGAGAACAGAAGACAAAATATTTTTATGATTTTGTTTTTGGATTTTATAAAATCAAAACACTGGAACAGACAAAATTTTGAAACTAAGAAAACAGAAAATATTTTTGTGGTTTTTCTTAAGGGAAACGAAACAAAAACTAAAATAACTTGAAAGCAAAGAGAAAAGGATTGAAACAACCTAAGGTAGGAGCGTTTGAGCTCTAATACCATATGGTGTAGACAGCGGACCGATGTACGTGGGATGTTCGTCTGGTGATACGTTGTACGTGCAGCGACGCAGTGAGATTACACAGCGATTGATCGTAGACAATCCTCTTGCAATGTTCAGCGACAACACGGTGTTCTTCCTCGGTGATGTTCGATCAGCAAGACAGACGACAGGTGGATCGAAACTCGAATATTACACAATTACGAACACGAGTGATACACGGAGAGGAAATAGCGATCTACATGGAGAGGAACACGAGTGATACACGAAACAGGACTGGGGAATGGGATCCAAGGAGACGGTGGTAACATGCGGTCTACTGGACGTTTTGATGGTCGAAGTGGCGTGAGATGAGGCTGGTCCGGTGGTGGTAACACCTTCCGAGTTCAGCGAATGTATGGAGATGATGAATGACGGGGGATGGATCGTTAGACGCCACAAAGTTGGTGAAAGAACTTTGATAAGTCTGGGGTACTCAAGCTTCAAGCGAATCTCACGCAAGAGCTAAAGCGTGAATTCCAAAGATCGTTCTTTGGGTTTTATCTAAAATTTTGTTTGGAAATTTATTTGCAAATTCCAAAGATCGTTCTATTGGTGTTAACATACCTTGTGATATGTAGTGACTTAAGAATCTGATCTTTGTTTGGAACAAAGACATTTTAGTTTTTGAAACCAACAGACCATTTTTTCTTGCAACATAGTAAAACGTTTTTAGATATTTAAAATGTTCATCAACTGATTTGAAAATATTAGTATATCATCAATATAGACAATGCAGAATTTAGAGTAATGTGAGAATATGTCATTCATGATTCTTTGAAATTATGAAGGTGCATTTTTAAAACCAAAAGGCTTACATTCCATTCGTATTGACCAAAAGGAACAGTAAATGCTATTTTGTACCGATCAGTTTCAGATATTTGAATTTGTCAAAACCCTGATTTTAAATCCAATTTTGAAAAATATGTGTAGAATAAAGTCTTTGAAGTAAATCTTTCTTATTTGGTATAGAGTATCGAATTCATTTTAAAGCGGAGTTTAAATTTTTATAATTTATAACTAATCTTGGAGTTCCCCTATCTATTTCAGAATTTTTATTTACGTAAAAAGTCGCACAAGACCAAGGATATCTTGATTTTGAAATTAGGCCTTTGTTTAGGAGATCGGATATTTTTTTCTACAATGTCTTTCCAATTCGGAATTCATTTGAATTGGACGAGTTTTTGTAGGAATTTCTTTTTCACTGAAATTGTTTTTCGTTAGGCAAATCAACAATGTGTTGTTTGCGATTCCAAAAAGCAGTTGGTAAATCAGAACAAATTTCTTTTTCCAAAAGTTTATTAAGATCTGAAATTTTGTCTTTTATTTGTTTGGTATCTAAAGTTTCTTTAGTTTTTTCTAACAAAAACTCTGATTTTAAGTTTTGTAGGTGGAAAGATTTACTTTGTATTAAAGTACTTAGAAAATTAGTTTGTATAGAACAAGCTTTTATTAAATTGAGGCTTGGTTTTTTTAGGCTTTCAAGAAAATCAAAATATAGTTTTTTTATCTTGAAGTTTGAAGGAAATTGAATCTTCCATGACTATATAAATATCATTTGTGAGAACGAAAGCAGTTTTGATAAAGATGTTATATTTATAAACTGAAGCTTCAACTTTGGAATTTATACGAAGTTTAAAATTATTTGCAGCGGAGAGTTTTTCACGAGTTTCAAGGTGAAAGCATTTTGGAACTAGGCCAGATTTGATTCAATTAAGATCGGCACCAGTGTCAAAAAGAGCGATCGTATCGATTTGGTATTTTTCGGAAAAAACTTGGGTGATTTTTATTTTATATTTTCGGAATGTGATTTCTCTTAAAACATATAGAAAATCATTTGGAACAGAATCTAAGGATTGTATTTCCTCTTTTAGATTAATGGTATCTTCAATATCGTCCAGACTTTCATTATCGAGTTCATCAGAACTGGAACCATGTTTGTCTTTTATTGAAGATAATACCGAATGGAAATACTCAGAATCTTGTTTTTGTTTTTCTTTTAGAAGTTTAAGCGCAGTTTTTACTTCTTTTATTTCAGACCTAAGATTTTGATTAGAAGGCTTTGAAATATCTTCCTTTCTTTTGTTAAGGATGGTGGTAAGGTCGTAAGCTTATTTAGAATTTTTAGGGGTATTGGATTTTGGTTGGTTGTCTATTTCAGTTATGGATGAAAGGATTTTTTCTAGAAATTTTTGTTTTATTTGAGGATCCGAGATTCATTTTAGAATTTCAAGTTGAAATTCTTGATCTTTTGATAGGACATTGAGTTTCTTTTCATATGATTCTGAGTCAGCTGATGATTGTTTTAGTTCATCAACTTGCAAACCTTTTTCCGAAGGTAAGGATGAATCAGAATCATATGATGGAGATGACTCTATTAGGAGGTTTGATAATTTATTGGAGAGTTCCTCTCCTAAATTGAGTTCTTGGATTTTTCGGTTTAAGCGACAAAATTTTGAAGTATGGCATTTTTATGACATTTGAAACAAGTAAGATTTTTATAGAAAGGTTTACTAGTTGAGGCTTCCTTTGATTGAAATTTTCTACGGGGTTTTTGCCAAAGATTTTCCCGAGGTTTTTGATCTTTGTAATTTCTATGAAATTTTTTTGAGTTTTTACTTAGAGTAGTAAGATTTATTGTAGTCTCCTAAGCAAGAGTTGCTGCTTTAGCTAAGGTCAATTTCGAATTGCTTACAGAAAGATCCTAGTTCTACTTTTGTTCTTTAAAGTTCTCATTTAAGATGTTTCTTGAGTTTTAGATCTTGACAGATTTTTAGTCCTTCTTGATGGACAATACTAATCAATTCTCCATAAGTGAAATCATCATAAGGGATTATTTGTGTTCCCGTGGAATCTCTAATTTTATTTCTAAGTTTTTCTCCTAAAAGAGTTGGAAGTCCTGCTAGAATTTTTTCTTTCCAAAATGGTTGGTTTGAATCTTGACGGAGTAAAACCCTAGTGAGGAAAGTGTTTTTGTACCATTGGAAATCACTTAATTTTTTGCATTTAAGGTTTGAAAGAAGTTCGGCGTTTTTATCTCTTATGACCGAAGGGTCTCCTATAAAATGCAAAGTTATTGCTATGACTAAAGTTGCTACCGCATCTTGTTGGGGGGTTCCGAAGTCATCTAGTATTGGTACGTTATCTTCATCGGTTTTAACGACATTAAGGATTTATGAACGTTGTTGACTGTTTAGGTAGTTATCCCACCATCCCTTAAGTTGTCCCGAAAAGCCAGCTATAAGGAGTTCAGCCACAGTTTTATCCTCATTTCCTATTTGGGTTCTATAGGCGTTTGGGGCCTTTGTCATTTTTTGGAGGAAATTTAAGATATTGTACTAAGATATGCCGTCAATTTTCCAGTCATATACTGAGGAGGAGTTGAACCTAGATTGTTCTATTGGCTGGATCTGTCCTAAATCAGGGGCTGAGATTATTTGGCGTTCTTGGTTGTTATTCCAATCAAGACGGTTTATTTTAGGGGTTGGATCATGGAAATTATCTAAGGTTTCACTATTTTCTAAATCTTGGGCTAGTGTATTTATCTGGAATTTATAAGTAGAAGTGTCAGGGATATCATAAACTTGAGGCATATTGTTGTCCCCTATTTCGATCTTACTCAATTGGTTTTGGAGGGCACTTATGAATTCTATATTTGTATCTTGATAAGTTTTGACACTAGAATTTGAAATTTGGAATGGTTTAAACATGCGTATTTTGATATTTTTCTGAGAAGAAAGTTCTGTTGGAGTGATATACTGTTTTTGAATTGTTTTTTCAATTCTGTCAAACTGTTTGCTTATTGTTCCAAGATTTGTATTTGAAAAATTGTTTTGCACAATGATATTTTTGATATTTGCCTTATCATCATCATGTAGGCGTTTAAAACGAATAGCTTCAATTGGTGTACCCAATAATTCAAGCTTTATTCCTTGGGGAGGAGGATGGTTGGAACGAACAGTCTTACCATTGGCAAGTGTTTCCCATTCAAGAGTTTTATTACCATTTGTAATTGGTTGAAGTTTTAGAAAAAGGAAATTTGATATATTGTTTTTGGATGCAAATATCTTCAAACAAACTAAATAATAAGATTTGTATTTTGTGCTTTTGGAGGTAGTCGTAAAATTCTTCTTGAATTAGATTTCTGTTTTTTGAACAGTATTTTAAACACCAAATTCTTTTTTGAGTGTTATTTTTAGAATATAAATCTTTCCGTAAGAATGATTTATTTATTTGAAAATTATTTTCTAAAACATTTAATTCGTTTAAAATATTATATGTAAAAGCCAAAAAAAGTTGGACTAGTTGGCTTAGATTTTGAATAATCATTATTTTCTGTTGTATAAACCGGTTTAGCCCATAATCTAGGTTCAACCAATAGAACATTCTAGGTTCAACTCTTCTTTAGTATATTACTGGAATATTAATGGGATATTTGGGGTACAATATCTTACATTTCCTCCACAATATGAAAAATGTTGCAAAGTATAATGGTAAAACTGTGGTTGAACTCCTTATAAAAGTTTTTTCTAGGACTGATAAAAAGACTGTTGGATAACTACCTAAACAATCGACAACATACATAAATCCTTAGTGTTGTTAAAATATATGAAGATAACGTGCCAATATTAGATTCTTTCAAAATTCCTTAAAAAGATGCCTCACATGTGAAATTTAGATATAGATACCTCTGACCCACGTGAACAAAATAATCCCTTATGATGATTTCACGTATGGAGAATTGATTAGTATTGTCTAGCAAGGACTAAAGATCTTGACAGATCTTAACTTCTGAAACATCTTAATTGGGAACTTTAAAAACAAAAATAGAACTAGGATCCTTCTGTAACCAACTCTTTCTGCACATAACATATATAAATCTCCCAAAAATAGTTTAAAAAAATGCGTCAAAATTAGGATATGTGGGTGTTCTTAAACAAAAAGATACAAATGGTTGTGAAATAAATAGTTCAGTTTATGTCCTCATGTTGGAATGATATCCAGAGGAAATATTCAACTATTAGAAATGAAATTATAAGTATATAGTATTATGTAACCAAAATTTTCATAGTGATATTTAAAAAAAAATTAAGAACTTATTGCAAAGTGCAAAAATGTTAAAAACTTGTGTCAAAACAAATTTTCGCGCAATGGGAAGATTTATTAAATATTTTTTATTTATTTTGATATGAATATTCCAGATTTCTTGTCAAATGATTTTTTCCAAAACATGTACAAGAAGATGTCCTAAACAGTTCACAAAATCTTCAAACCTAAGAAAAATGTATGGATCAATTTCTACAACAGCAAAAAGCTCTTGAAAAAATTTTAACAAATCAAGAGAAGAGTAATTCATCTTAAAATAAAACTTCTCCGATGATTTCAAATGTCCACGAAATCTCTTCAAAATATGTTTTGTTAAAAAAACAGATTTCAAAAAAAATTAAAAACCTTCAAATAATTCAAAATTTATTTTGAAGAATTTTTCACAAACTTCACTGAAATTTTGTGAATTATTTGAATGTTTTGAAACCATTTTTGAAATCTGGTTAAAAAAAAAAACATATTTTGAAGAGACCTTGGGGACATTTGAAATTATTTGAAAAGTTCTTTTTAGAAGAATTGTCCTTCTTTTGGTTTGCAAAATTTTTCTCATCTTTGCAGTCGTAGAACTTAATCCATAATTTTTTTATGGGGTTTGTAGATTTTGTGTAGTGTTTAGGAAATCTTCATATTTTACACTTTTTTTTGTAACGATGATCCAGTGTTCAATATTTGGCTCTTTGGATCTGTTTGTAGGGGTGGATCTGTCTAGTTCTAGAGCTAAACCTTTGACTTTATCAATCTTCTTTGAAGTGACAGATGTCACTTTTGGATGGATAACTCCAGTGAAGACATGTTAAGAGCTAATAAAGACCGATAAATCAGGGAGGTGATTTTGGAAACTCATAATTCATGGTGAAGAAAAGGAAAGAGGATTGATGTGAAAAGAAAAGGGACCATCTTGCTACAGAAGACATTCTGGAGCGGAAAATGAAAACTAGAGTGGAAAAAGAAAAGAGCAAAGATTTAGCTTTTAGAAAGAAGAAAAAAAACTTGCGATTATGCACGTATTGAAGACTCCACTCAAAAGAGAGAGGAAAATGGAGAAACCGAACCTTCTAGGAGAACAAGAGAGTCCTAGGCGAAAAATATTGACCATTTAGTGAAGTCTTAACCAATTTTTTTAGTTGTTATTTGGCTAATTCCAAAAAGAATTCTCATTAAAATTGGCACATGGAAGGGAAAAGTAAATCGGTACACCAAAGTCTTCAGATTCATAGCAAAAAGAAAAAAAAAATCTCAACAGAAAAAATAAATGGACCTAAGCATCAGTAGAAAGAAGAAATGAGGGCCATGAAGATGGCAGATGCGAAAGACACAGAAATTAAGGACGCATCAGAACTTCTTGGGGATGAAACCGGAGTTCCTACATTTGCTCCTTTGGACAACTCCGGTGCACCTGCTCCGGTCGTGGGAGCTAAACCTACTAATTTGAGAAAAAAAAAATCTATCTTAAAACAAATTCAATAAATCTTTCAAAACTCTTATTTTTATATATTAAAATACAATGAGAAATAATGCATATAAAAATATATATTTCTATTTGAAATTTATAAATAACATTTAAATTTTTTGGTATCTAGAATAAGATTCAATCACAATTTTTTGAATAATTTGTGTAGCCGTAATGTTATTGCAATTGAACTGAACAAAAATTGATAAATTGGCATTCATTAAAATTATTATTTGATTACATGTACATCAAAATTACAACTAAATGTCATATATATATATATATCTATATATATATAATACTATTTATTCATCATAACTTTCTTATCTAAAACCGAACCAAAACCAATCAAAATTCTCAGACCAAACTAAAACAGAACTAGTATGTTTCACTTAATTCAACAAAATCTTTATAAAAAAAATCGAATCTACAAACTTAAGTAAAGCAGAACATACCAGGAGCAGTAGCAGGAGGAGAGCCAGAGACAGAGACTGCAACAAAACATTTTCAAAACTCAATTCAACAAATATATACAAATATATAAATAATAATCATGAACCAATATGAAAATTTCTGAAAATAGGAAACCAACGGCCACATCGAGCAGACGGAGGAGCGTTAACTTTACAAACTGAAGGAAGAGAAGCTGCTTTAGAGAGATCAAGAGTAACACCAAGAGAAGCACTGTTCTTAAAAGCCTCACAAAGACATTGTGGTCCTGACCTAACCACAGTCTTGAGTCCTGAGCAACATGTCCCCTCTGGCTTCTCCACTGTACTCCCACTCGTCACGAACGATAAACAATCTGCCATGTTTAGTATCAACGACGAGCAGTCCACTGCATGAACTCTTTCGCCAGAGATCAATACCACCGCCGTGAAGATGAGAATAGCTGCCTCCATAATTGCTCTCGGCGACATTGTAATGGGAGGAGAATAATGAATATGCGTCTCTCTTTTGGGGGCTATGTCGCATGCTAAATAAATGGAATTTCCTTTTTCATATATTATTGTTTATTTTTGAATTTTCGCCGAAAGAGAAGACATGAATCATTACTTTCTTAGTGTATATGCTTTATGGAATTAATAATTAGATATGTTTAAAATTCGTTCGTTGGCAAATTACTTGAGATTGGCAGAGTTTCTATATGATAAAGAAATAATAATACTACGATTGATTATGAGAATAAACCGAAATTTCGAATATTATAAACTGAAAAATGAAAATTTTAACTAATATAATGTGTTATATGGTAAAATAACATATTATTATTATTATTATTATTATTATTATTATTATTATTATTATTATTATTATTATTATTATTAT
>VBRH01000789.1:3755-28975 GCA_014578085.1 Cardamine resedifolia | reverse complement strand
TATATATATTTCATAGAAGAAACGAGTTTTGACATCATATTAATTCTTTACAAAACGAGTTATATTTTTTCATAAAATATATTTTCATTCAAGAACTTTTATAATATTATTTTCACATATTTTGGTTAATTCACTACTTTATAATTTAGTCTTAACATTATAAAAATTATTTTGATAACAAATGATTAAACATATTTCCATTGTTTTTTGTATTTTATATATATTGGTGTTTTACAATTTTCCCTGAAAATTTATATGATACATTCAAATTGCTGTAATATAATAAATATTTTTAATTATGATCATATGTTCTATTTTTAAATAAATATTTTCACGGTAAAAAGTCAAAGTAATATTTTTCTATTTTAAATATACAAACTAAGATTTTTCTTTCAATCTTGTTATTTTAATAGGAGTGGAAGGTCATGATTTTAGAAATAGATGTACTGTTATTCTACATTCTACACGATGACCACTGTGAGCCAAATGAGTGTAAGTCATCGTGTTTGAAGAGAAATCCACAAGGAATTTCTAGATGCTACACTTCACCTGGCGGACCATTGAAAGGACATTAGCAATGTGCATGCACCTGGAATTGCTAATTAATTATATTAATTATAATAAATATTAAACCCAATTAATATTAAGGACCTTATAATAAAATAATATGATATTTGGCATGGGCTTCTAGGCCAAACATATGTACTATTGGTGATGTCGAGTTATAATGTATTCCCTATGTTCCTAATAAAGTGATGTTTTAGATTTTTTTACTTGTTCAACAAAGAATGATGTTTTAGTTCATAAATGCATTCTTCGTAAACTCAAAAAAGTATTAATTACAAAAGCTGAATTTACTAAATTTGTATAGGTTAGTTGTGAGTGCTAATTTTTACTCGAAATATTTTTAAGGACAAGCATGGTTTAAGTCCTCGAAAGAACAGAATACAAGAGGTGACGATGAAGACGAATGTGGACTTTTATAAATAAGGATTTGATACAACTCTTTTAATTTCGGGAAATATTGTGTTCATCCTTGTTCTCTCGATCTTTGCCTCCTTATTTATATCGAACTCTCAGATTATTCGATATCCCTGAAAGTCTGCAGATCGATCCCCTCTCCCGAGATCGCCGCTCCATGTATCTTGCAACTTCCTTGACTTTGTCCTCTCAACTGCTGATCCTGCCTTTGCTCTCCTTGTTGGGCTCTTAATGGACCTTTCCTTTGACTCTGGCCCTTGGGCTTCAAAGAGGGTGAAAACCACCTCCAACAGTTGCCCCCAGCTCGTTATGCGAGGTCTCGAGCTAAGGAGCGAATCTTCCTTTTGGACTCTTTTTCATCCTAGGAGCTCAAAAAATATCGGCGGGATATTTCCAAAAGCTGTGTAATCGGGCATATATTTTGAGGGAATATTTTCTTGGGCTATCATCACGAGATATTCGAGGGCGGCGAAAATCTTGTCAGTCTTATCAAATCTTAACGTAATGATTTTGTCTTATCTCGCTATCATTCAAATGGACGGTTCAGATCAAGAATTTGAACAGTTTTTCTCCCATCCCTAGGTGCGTAATGATGCCTTTATAAGGTTATTAACTTCTCCACAACCCCTCTAACTTCACTCGTATCACTCTCTCGCATAAAAAGATAACTCCTACCTCCCCTCTACCGTTTGTCTCTTTAAAAACGCTTATGCTCTTTTTTTTATTCTTCATAACTTCCTCTTCTTCGTCTTCCTTTCGCTCTGTAAATCTGATATATGGCCAATACAAACGGAGTTAATTCTTCTCGCGGTCGTCACGGTGAGCTTTTCGGACGCAGCTTTTCGGACGCCTTTTCATTTCCTTTATCGCAGATACCCCTGGGAGGATTTGATCCGACGCAGCTTTCGAAATATTGACGCTCGCACTCTGTAACGGGAGGACAAACTGGGCTACTTTGATAGGTCTCGCATATTGAAAGCTTTAGGCCCTATTGTTGGAGAAGGAATTCCAGTTCATCCTGCTCCCCTTGCTAACTAACCCCATCGTAAGTTAGTTTACAACTGCTCTATGCCGTTTTATTTTTGAAACTGACTTAGCTCGTTTAATAAGCGGTATTTTACGTAGCTCTTACTCAGCTACCTGCTTGCACATCTAGCTCGCAAGCCAGTACGTCCGCCAACATGTCTTGCATGACAACATTTCGTTGTGCCACACAATCCTCTGCCGAGAGCACTAAAAGATTCCGAGCTTGGGACATATCTGCCGCCCTTTCAAATGCGCATGTGCTATGAACTAACATCCCGATCTCTCAAGCTCCTTTAACTTTGGAGGCCGCTGCCCCTATTGCTCAGATCAACCCCGTTGTCACCGGCACACCTACTCCGATCGTGCAGACCAGTGCAATTAATGTGAGCTCGTTGGGCCAATCATCCGGGGCTAACCCCACAACCAAGAAGGCTCAGACTGGAAACAGTTTGATTCTGAGTAAAGTGCCTCTCGCGGGTCATGCTCGCCGGAGTTCGTCTTCTAACGGTGCATCATCAGGAAAGGCTTTCCATTGGAAGTTCGAGCATCGTTTGGACGGGCCGGTCATGAATGATCCTGCCAGCATGGCTACCATGGCTAGGCATTTTAAGTCTGCCGGATGTCAGATCCCCGCCGTTAGAAATATGGCATGTTGTGACGAGTATACGGACATGGCGGAGGCTTACGGCCTGGTAAATTTCTGATCTTGCAATCCTTGTATTTCAACTTTTACTCATTACTCCTTATCAAGTAACTTAATTTTATGTTCACCTGAAGGCGGGAGTCAACCGCTTGGTTGCCTCATACGAGAGGAAGCTCGCTGATTACCTTCGAGCTGAGGAGCTTGGAGAGATGACGAAGGTGGTTAAAGAGCTTACGGATCGGAATATGCAAGCCCGTGAAGAGAGGGATGCGGAGCGCCTGAGGACTTTAGAGACTTTACAGTCCCAACTACCGCGTGTCAAGATCAACCTTGATGATTGTACGGACCAGTTGTTCGCCCTTCAAGAGGAGAAGGCAGCTTTGGAAGCCCAAGTCAGCTTGCTATCAGAGGAGAAGTTCTCGATGCAGTCGGCATGGGATGAGGCCATGTGCAAGGCGGTAAAGTTCGGGAAACGAGAGGTCACGACTGGATACCTCAACGCCCTGGAACAAGTCAAGGCAAAATTTGAAAAGAAAAAGATTAAGGCTGACAAGGAAATCCAGCTGCAAGAGGTAGAAGCTAATCTCGAGCTGCTAGATTTGGTGGTCAAAAAGGAGATCTCTGATCTTGATGCCGAGATTGCAAAACTGAACGAGCTAAAAGAGCAATACGCCGCTGATTTTACCGCTGTGCAGGTTTCGGATTTTTCTGTTCGTAAGCTGAATCTCCCTCAAATCTCAGAAGATTCTGTAATAATGAAAGATGCGGAGACCGAGGATGTTCGAGTTTCTGACCAGTATGCGTCGAATGCTTTTGTCAGTTTGGAAGAAGATCCAGCTCGTGCCTAACTCTCTTCGTTTCTCATCATTCTCCCTTAGCTTTTTGTGCATATTGCTTCGTTTTCTTTTTTGTTTTGTCTTGTTGCTTCTCTTTGTGCCCGGGAGGGTTTTAATCCTTTTGACTTGATGCTCGGGAGGGCTTTTATCCAACTAACATGCCTAAGGGAGGCTTTTATTTAAAAAATGCTTCGTACTTTTCCTTGAGAATTTTGATGTTTTGCCCGTTCATCAGAATTCTAGCTTAGATATATTCACAATGTGGTTTCGAACCAGAAACGTACTCGGGGTACCCTTTTATTTGCAAGTAGACTCGGCCAATTTAGTAGCTATGGTGAGGGCTAACCACACAATCCCTCCTTCATTTCTGTATTACCTTGGCCCAAAGCTCTTCCATTGATAGTTTAGAACCGGAATATGCATTGTCTCTATGATTGAGTTATGTGATCGAGATTGCTTTCTTTCGTGTTAAACCGGACATAAGTGATTTAGATGATTTCACATATTGAGTGATACATATGTGTTTGATGATTAGTGATGTGATATATGATATATATATATGTATATATATCATATATATATATATATGTATGTATATCATATATATATGTATGTATATGAGGAGACACGGTGGATGTACAAAGAGGGTGTTACTTGCTGTACTGCCAGGGTCTTTGGGTGTTGGGTACGGTCAACCAGTTGATCGTTGAGCCGTGACCCCATGTATCGATAAAGCATCTACGGGGGGTGTGATTGGGCACTATCCCATACTGAATCTTCTACATGTTTTAGGTCTAGACTCTCGTGGTTGTGGTGTTAAGCTGGATATGCGGACTTGCGTGCTGCCCCTAGCATCCCACATCTCGTTGAGTAACTCCCATGTTACTCACCCTCCTCTTCTCTTGCAGGTTAGTTAAGAAATAAGTTATTTTATATTAGTTGGCGGATTTGAAATTAATGGAAGTTTTGGCGGGATCGGGAAGTCAACACGTTGACCAGGCTTGCGTTAAGAAACGGGTCTCACAGATTATTTCTCCCGAAAATTCAATATGGAAGGTATGATATATAGCATAATTCCAATCATAATTACTCTGTTTATCCAATATTCTTTCCTTCTTTGACCTTTCCTTCTATAGGTTTGGCTTAGCAATGAATTTTTATAATCCAAGGAAACGGTTTTGATAGAAATACACTTGAAAGTGTAAATTATAAACTTGAAAGTTTAATAGCAAGAAAAGTTGAAAAAGAGAGTAATATGATTAAAGCTTACTTTATTGATTTTGATAGAAATACAAAGTTGGAAATACAACGACGTAAAGTAAAGAGAGTAGGGAGTGCATGGAATTTCTAAGTAATGTCTTACTAAATTTTGCAAGTCTTTAGTTCTTATTTATACAAAGAAGTAACCTTGCATAGATGATGATGTGTCTCTTTCGTAGGATGTCGAGTGATGAGTAATTTGGATGTAGTTACGTTTTCTTGTGGTAGTGATTGTAGAGAATGAGTAATGTTAATGCTTTTGTCTCTTGGTGGTGTTGAGTAGATCATAGTATGTTGTCGTAATTGATGAGTTTGTCTTTATTTTCTTGATCGATGATTTTTTCTGATTCACTTTCTTGATTGGTGATTTTGGCTGATCTTGATGCCGAGAAGTTATTGTAGCTTTTGTTGAAACTTGTGTATTGTGTGCTGATGATTCCTTGAGTTGTCTTTTGATGTTTTCTTCTTTCACCTTTTGCGTTTTGTCGTTTTCTAATTTTTGATATTTGGCTTCTTCTTTAGGCATGTCTTCTGAAGTTGATGTTTTTATAAAGCAGTTGATTGCATAAAAACAGATGAGATAAATTTTTAGTATTCCGTTTTTTATTTCATAATTTACAGATGCAATTGATTGCATAATTTACAGATGAGATAAGTTTTCTTTCCAGTTTTTTTTTTTTCTTTTTCAGTTGTCGAAAGGATCTTGTGCTAGTGGCCCACCATATGAATCGTCAATTAATGTATTGGTGTCTTGAGTAGTAGTAATATCTTCATCAGAGGATATATACATAGCAATAGCCTCCAAGAATTTTTAAGTTCGTCTTTTCCTTTGTTTTTCTACGATCCCAAGGATGATGTTGTTGACTCGGTTGGGTTAGACGGCTTTAGTTTTGGTTTGTATAGGTGGTAAAGCTTGGGATATAGTTGTGATGGAACATCGGTCCAAGTTGTATTTGTCCCTCCATTTTAGTCGGTATTCTCGAACAAGAAAGTATGATATATCTGGTAAATTTTTTTATGTTTGATTAGGTTAATTCCCAATCAATGATGGTATGTATTATTGAAAATAACTAGCACCGCGGGTTAATTGTTTTAATATAAAATTTTATTTTATTTTTGTTTATTTACTGTTTATAAATATTTATATTTTTTGTTTAATATATATTTGTAGTATTTTGGTTCTTTACGGTTTATAATATATTGGACCGCGACGGGCAGACCCATTAGATCCGCAGACGAAAAAGTTATGTACAGGCCCGTCCCGCTAAGTCCAGTGGGTTGACGTGCAGGCCCGCGGGCTTCATTTTTATATTTTAAATATTATTAAAAATTTAATTTATCGTTTAGAAATTAAAATGAATAATTTTTAATTTAGAGTCCCTTTAAATATTATTTTTCTTGTAAATATTATAACTTTTATACTTTAATTTTTTTATATTATCACATATTATATTAACTATATAAAAATTATATATTATATATATAATATATTTATTTTTATTAAATATATGTAGTCCGCAGGTCGACCCGCTAATCCGCGGACATAATCCGCTAAAATCCGCAACCCGCCTAGATTTGCCCGCAAAGCCCGCCCTTTAACGGGCCTAATATTTTTGTGTCCATACCCATCCCGTAGCGGATCGAGCCGAGCTAAGCACACGAGCTTATGCCCGTTTAGACACCTCTAGATATGAGATGTTTAACAAACACTAATATATGTTCATTTTACAGAATTTGAATCATAATATATGCAGAAAAATATAAATTTTAATTAATTATATGTATCTTATACTAATTTAAAATAATTTGAAAATAAAATCAAATAAAAGTGATAGGAGAATCATAATTCATACTATTAAAATCTAACTATTAGATAAGGAAATAATTATGTATGGGTATAATGAGTGTATAAATTAATTAGAGATTGTTTGGATATAGGAATAGGTAAAATATTGTTTACTTACTTGTCGCTAATTGATTTTTTGAACGAAAATAATTTAACATCAACATTTTTTCAAATTAGTCATGAAAATTCTAAAGATTAATCCCTTTCAAAAAATTATTTATTTTCTTTCTAAACAAAAAAACTGTAAATCGATTAGAGGTAAAAAAAATACGAAACAAAAAATTACATACGTGGGTATTTCTTAGTGAAAGTATCCCACATGCTTTGACCTCTGCAACCATCATCAATAGATCCTTCAACCTATATTACCATATAATAATAAATAAGTTAGAAACCATTAAACGAAATTAAAAAAAAAAAACAAAAAACATGTGTAGCACAAACATTATTAATATTTGTCCATAAAAACATTTTAATGTTTTCGCGTACTAGGGCAAAAGTTTTTTGTTTACATGATCAAAGACTGCTGCAATGAAAAAAAGAGAGTAAATGACTTAGAAAATAATGACTAAGTAACCATTATTAATAGGTAAATAAATAAATAAAATAGTTGCTTGTAAAGAGAATTTCAATTTTTTACCAGATAATTTCAATTTCAATAAATAAAATCAACAAAATTTTCAAACAAATAGTAGAAAAAAATAAACAAAAATATAGAAATGATGCATAAAAATTTTGTGACGATGGAGATGTTATTGATAGGCTATTTATAGGGAGTTAGATTTATCAGGGCTTATGAAATTTTTTTAATTTTTTTAAATTTGAAATAATTAAAAGATTACGAATTAATTGTTGATATATTGTTGGGATTTTGTTTTGAAAATCATATAGTAAATTGGTTATTGTCAATACAAAAATTAATTATATTTCCATATATAAGATTGACCTTTATAAATCCTTGTAGCATATTCCATAATCTACAATATATTCGAAACTATTAACACGATATATGTCTAAATATTAGTTGATTTATTTACAATTTTTGAAATCAGATATTTCTATCTAATAAATCGGGATAGAAAATAAATTTAGTTTCTATATGTGAAAATAATTTGAATATACTAATTAAACTTAATCAAAAAGGATTTAAGAACTTCATGCTCACTCCTGACTTCATATGAAAAACCTCTGAAATTTAAAAAACTTAAAAATCAACGAAATTTTCAAAGAAATAGTAGAGAAAAAAATAAACTAAAACATAGAAATGATGCATAAAAAGTTTGTGACGATGGAGATGTTATTAGTAGGCCATTTATAGGGAATTAGATTTATCAGAGCTTATGAAAATTTTTAATTTTTTTTTTTAAAATTTGAAATATTTAAAAGATTACGAATTAATTGTTGATATATTGTTGGGATTTTTGTTTTGAAAATCATATAGTAAATTGGTTATTGTCAATACAAAAATTAATTATATTTCAAAATATATAAGATGGACCGTTTTAAATCCTTGTAGCATATTCCATAATCTACAATATATTCGAAACTATTAACACGATATATAACTAAATATTAGTAGATTTGTTTAAATATTTTGAAATCAGATATTTCTATCTAATAAATCGGGATAGAAAATAAATTTAGTTTCTATATGTGAAAATAATTTGAATATACTAATTAAACTTAATTAATGAAAAATATAAAGTTTGGTAAACATTGATTGGTTATTTACAAATAAAATCTTACTAATAAATGTAATATTTGAAAATAATACCATATTTGTCTAAATCCGAATTTAAAAGATTAGATGAGATTTAAAAGCCAATTTATTTGTAGATTATAGAGGAAGCTGAACCATTTAATTGAGAATATTCTAATTAAATCTAGCTAATATACGATTAGAAACATTTTATTAAGAAACATTTTATTAAGTAAACATTTTATTAATATTCTAATTAAATCTGGCATATGGTTGCTAGATTTTATTAAGAAACATTTTAATTAATGACAAACTATTTTAATTAAATTATAATCATTATGAAGCTTTATTCAACTATGAATTTTTTATTTATTGATGTGCTAAATATCAGTTACCAAAATCAAGTAGTTACTATATTTGAATAGTTATTAAGTAAATATAAATAAATTAGATACATATGTAGTTAATTTATATTTAAAATTTGAATTATTATAATTTAAAAAATGAAAATTTGTATTCATGAATATAATATAAATATATACATAATATTTATTAAAATAAAATAATATAATTTATACAAATCATTATATAAGTAGAAAAAATGCACATTATTTTATTGTAAAGATAATGTGATTATTTTATTTATTTATAAAACATATTATTAAATTAAAATGAAGAGAAAATACTATTATTAGATGTTAGGTGATTTACTTAAAAAATGAATCGAAAGAGAGACATGAATTAGAGAGAGATGAATTATTTTTTTGGATTAGTGATAAATGAAAGCAAGTGTTTGGATGCAAGGATTACTAAATAACGTTTAAGTTTAAGGGTCTAGAAATAGTGAGTGTTTAGCTATAGATTTAAGAGTGCTTTTTTTTTAATATGGTAGAGATGATTATATACAAATTATAGACAAAGAGATATACAATAGAGCCATTACATGCTAATAAAGAGTTATCTAAAATGCATAAAAGGAATATATGATTTTCTATTCTAATACTTGTGAATTTATATGTTTCAAGAGTTTCTTAAATCTTTTCATTTTTAGAGTTCCTCACTTTTTTCATTATTTTTATTTGTTAATTAGTGAAATACCCATTAAAAAACCTTTGATGGAGATGTTGTTAGGTAGGGGTGAATGTGCGGTTATTCGGTTTGGTTCGATACAGATTATATACTGGGGTTTTAAGTCTTTTCAAATTTTAAAATAATCTTCACTTGGTAAAATTTTTATTTGGTTTGGGTTTGAGTTCAGTTTGGTTTGGTTTTGAGCAAAATTTTATAACCAAAATAAATATAAACTAACTCATTTTAATTAATATTATAATTTTTAATATATTTAAATATATTAATTTATACTAGATTTTTGTTAAATGGTTCGGTTCGGATTCAGAAAATTTGATATATACTATTTGGACTATCTTTAAATTTGATTTTAGTTCAGTTCGCTAAAATTTCAGTTCGGTTCGCTAAAATACCATTTGGTTCAGTAATTTTGCCCTTCCTTATTCTTAGGTTTGGCAAACAAATTTAAAAAGATCAGTAAGTTCAATACGACGACGTCTTGTCTGTCATGAGTACGAATGATAACAGGTGGTAGGTTTAACAAAATTCAAAGATTTTTCGTTCCCCCTTCTTTACCGTTCCAACAAAATTGAAAAAAAAAAGAAAAAAAAAAAACGAAATTGACAGAAAAAATGGAGAAAAGGCTCCGGTCATCTCTCAAGACGTCAGCCGACGAATTCATCTCATCCGCCGTCAAATTAACCCTAAAATCCTCAAAACCGTCGCTAAAAACAATCATCAACGCCGTGAAACCTTCGTCAGACCTCTCATCTTCTATCCCACTCGCCCTTCACAACTCTATTCTCCATCACACAGAGTCCTTTCAAAAACTCGTTGAAGATGATAATAACCACTGTGTACCTTCTCCACCTACTTCGCCTCCAGCGAAACGCCAACGTGGTAATGGATCTTTGCCGGAGTCGGATCTGGATCACCGGAGGAATCAGATCCTTAGTTCTCTTCAGATGCTATCTCATATACTTCATCTATGCGTTTTAACTCCGAAAAAAGCGTTTTCTAGTTCCGATTTGCTTCCCTCTGCTCAAGCCTTGCATAATAGTCTTATATTGTTTGAGTCGGATTCGATTCTGTGTCTTGAGATTGCTGGAATTTGTGAGGGTTGGTGGAAGGAAGGTTTAGTGGGAAGAGAGACTTTGATTTCTCAGTCGTTACCGTTTTTGCTTTCAAGGTCTTTGACTTTGAAGAAGAAAGTAGATGTTCATAGAGTGTATATGCTTAGAGAAGCATTTACACTGTTTGATTTTGAGGATGAGAGTATTGAAGATTTGAGGATGTTGTTAATGCGTTGTGTGGTTTCGCCTTTGTATGTAAAGACTGAAGATGGTCAGAGATTTGTTTCTTTTGCTTTTGGACTTAGTAGACAGTTGATGAAGTCTGGTCTTGCTGTTGTTAAAGCTCAGATTCCTTTTGGGAGGAAGTCTGTGCTTGAAGGGTTTGGTGGGATTTTATTTAGAGCTTGGAAAGAAGTTGAGAATGATTTGAAAGGTGAGATTGAAGATGGTTTTTTGCAGGGGATTATTGATAGTGCTATTCATGCGAGTTCTTGCGCCTTTGCTGCTTCGTTAAGGAAGGTTTTGGGAGGGTTTATTAGTCAGCGGACGACTCAAGGTGTTGAGAAGCTTCTCTTTGGCCTTGCTGAGCCCATGATCTTTCGCTCATTGCAGGTTTGTCTTTTAAGTTCTTTGGCTTCTTCTCAAATTAAGATGATACATAGGGGTGATAAGCTGTGTATTATAGTCGGCACTTTCTGAACAATTGGTAGGAAGTGATTTCAATGCTGTTTATCTTCTTTCAGGTTGCGAATTCGAATGTTCGTTTAAATGCATTACATTTGCTTCTGGATCTTTTCCCTATGGAGGATCCTGATGCAACAAAAGAAGCAAAAGACACTTTGCTTGACAAACAGTTTTATTTGTTGGAAAAGTTGATGAATGATGAATGCCCAGAGGTGAGGTCTGTTGCTGTGGAAGGTCTTTGTCGAGTTTTCTATCTCTTCTGGGAAGTGATTCCATCATCAACGATTACGAAAATCCTCACAAAAATTTTAGATGATATGTCACATGAATCGTGCAGTGAGGTTAGACTTTCTACAGTAAATGGTATCACATATCTCCTCGCAAACCCACAATCCCATGGCATTCTTAAAGTGGTTCTGCCAAGACTGAGGCATTTGATGTTAGATAGTGTTACTTCAGTACGTGTTGCCATGGTAGATCTGCTCCTTCTTTTAAGAGATGTTCGGGCCTTCCAGTTTAACACGGTAGGAGGACGCTTCCATTTTTGTTTCAGATTTGCAGTATTCTTGTTTCCATTTTTGTTGAGTCACTGGTTAACTAGTTGCCTTATTATATGCAGGTAGTGAACTTGGATGTGTTATTATCTGTGCTTGCCTCGGATCAGACTCATGTTTCTAAGGGAATCGCTCAACTGCTAATACCATCATATTTTCCATCAAGAAAGAGAGCTGAGGAGGCGTGCCAGCGATGTAGGACACTTATAAACAGAAACCCAATGGCTGGTGCAAGGTTTTGTGAATTTTTAGTATCATTAGGAGCAACAGTTCAATCTGTACTGCAGCTTGTTGGGTCCTTCTTGAATACAGTCTTGACAGGTGATAAGCTAGAGGAAAAACAGATTGAAGGCTTGCTTCTTGCTGCGTACTATCTTTGTAAAGATCTGGTTGGTGATTCAGGGTGTATGGCCTCCCTTAAAGAGTTGTTACCTGGAGAAAAATTGAAAAGCTTGCTAGCTTTTGCACCCACTGCACAGGCTCAGTCAGCTGTCTTTGATATTATTGCTATGATCTCCCCTGATATTGTCTCTGATGTCCTAGAAGATTGTATGACTTTAGTTTTCAATTGTGGTGGTTTGCCTGGGGATTCAGGACGACAGACCGAGATGAGGTCTGTACACAAGTTACTCCTGTCTTCTAACGCCTTTGCTGACCTCATTGGAACTTTTACCAGTATCCTGCAGAAGACTGCGTACCGTTGTCATATCAATTTTGGCTATGAAGTAGAAAGAAAGAACTTGCATTCCAAGGCGAGGAAGAAATCAAAGTCCTCTGGTAAATCTGTGGCAAGGTGGAAACATGTTAGCGGAAAAAATGCAGTCAGTTTCAAGGAAGACTATTTGGTTGCTGTAGGAATAGCATGGCAAATAAAGGATTTACTCTTTATAGAAGATGCTCGTAAAGCTCTACTTGAGTCTGATATTGAGGAGCTACTCAGTGCCTTAAAAGTCATCTCGCAAACTAGCATTCTACAAGCCTCTTGTTGTGAATACATGGATGTGTACCCTGTATTGGCATATACTTCTCTAACTTTCCATATGGCTCTTCAGAATCTTAACACAGATGCTCAGAAGAATGATATGAGCATTGCTGAGGCAAGAACTTCTTGCTTTCCCTCTGACTCTTTACTCTTTACACAATCAGATTACTAATTATCATGCTTTTCCATTTTCTAGCAGAATATTCTGGACCAAACAATGGATCACATCCTAGGCTGTACAGATGAACTATTTCTGGCAGGTGACAGTGGAAGGCAAGGCACCGTACCTCTAGAGACTACAAGTAACTGCAACCAACCGAAAAGAAAATTTTCAATTGCTGGTGATGATGGTGAGTGGCGAGGTTGAGTTCATTACACATTTTACCCTACATAATGATAACTTTAATATGTAGCTTTGATTGTGGTAAGTAATAGTTCCCAGTGAAGAATACAAGTTTTCTAACATCGTCTTCATGCAGCTTCTGATGGATCAAAGGAAGGATGTGTACTGAACATGGTCAAGATGCTAACCGCAATCCTCAAGTTTATTGTTGAGTCGACAGAGATGGGTTTAGCTTCCCAATTCCAAGCAAGGATGTTGAAGTTCACATCTACATATCTAAAGTATGTCATCTCCATTTTCAACGATCATTCAACCGGTAAGTTAGAATTTGAAGATGTAGATACAAAAGACATGATTCTGTGCACAAAAAGCTCTATCAGTTATGCCGGAAAATTCATAAACCTAGTGATGAGACACACAACCGAAGCTTCACCCCCTCTGTTTGAAGCTTTTGACCTTGCAAATGATCTGCTTGATCTAATCACCTCGGTTGAGATATCTTTAGGCTCGGCTTACGCATCAAGACTTTTGACAGCTTTAAACCCTTGGATACCAGATTTGGTTCTTGCACTAGGACCTTGTTTCATCAACAACAACAACTTGGAAGAAGAAAGTTCATTCAACCATATCAAACTCTGCTTTCCATCATGGCTTCTTACATGTGCGAAGATCGAGGTAACAGAAATCAACAAAGAAGAAGAAACCGCCACCTCGGAATTCCTGGCATTCAAAAGAGTTATTAACACCATAGTCTCATTACTTAAAGGTAACACCAAGGTGAAAGATGGAATTGGTTATGTTCTTTTGATATGTTCAGCTGTGAGTATAGAGAAGAAAGATTTCGATACAGCTCTAGGATTGTTACATTTTATATGTGTGAAGTTGGTAAGTAGTGAAGATAAAGAGTGGAGAGAGCTGGACACAATGTTGGTTTCACTACCGAAAATTTACCCGATAATCGAGCGAGAGATTGGTGAAGAAAGAGATGAAGATGAAGTGAAGAAGTTGGAAGCTGCAAGAGAATTGCTTCAACCTGTGTGGATGTACCATGTTTATGAAACTGGAAGGTTTAGAATGATGGAGGAAGAAGAAGAATAGATAGGGAAGGACATGTTTGGTTTTAGAGGTATGAATTGTAATATATTTATTGGAGATGAGAGTGTTCTTTTGAACTCTCAAGACTCGGCTTGATCCGACCCGAAGAGAAAAAAATTTCCAAGCTGTAAGTACTAGGTTAAATATCGTGTGTCAAAGCAAATTTGTATGAAAAAAATTTCCAAACTTGTGTATTAAAGGAGATTGTGAGATTAAAAAATAGTCAATTTAGGAGATACCAAAATAATTACTCGTTTTGTTCCTAGTTAATCTAATTTTTAGAAAAGTTTTTGTAAATTTGGGCATTAATTTAGATAGTGAGAATAAAAATGAGTCGATTAAAGAGATACCAAAATAATATCAAAAAAATTACTCCCTCGGTTCCTAGTTAATCCAATTTTTTAAAAAAGTTTTTGTTCAAAATTTGTAAACTCTCTATTCTCAATACATAATTAAACAAAAGACGGTAAACTTTAGGAGATAGTGGGTGCACTATCACCATTTTACCACTATTAATTAGCATATCTAGAGTAAAAATGAAAATTATTAATATTTTATGAGCTATCGTAGCCTTGAGTCCTTAGAATACTTATTGATAAGTATCGAATTGCATAGCTTCTAAGATTGTTAGAAGAAACTATCTGGTACGGTAGAGAAGAGCGAAATTACACATAACAATGGGTAGAATTAATACTAACGTTATAAGGAATCTCAGCATTCATATGTGACTCTTATTCAATCTTCTTGAATCACTGATAAGCACTAAAACGGCTGTGTATTATTTAGCTTAGAGGGGGCTTCTGGCAAGTGATGATACCAAACTTAATGACACCTTTCTTGTAACCTTCAATCATCAATGGCATTGTCAACGCTCCTTTTATACTCTTCATACCACTACGAAGCAGAGACCAAAGGCCATTCCACGTTAACGCTGTTCGTATAACGGCCGGCCAGAAAGGAGCTACGTTCTCTGACCAATCTGCACACTTGATATTCTACAAACACACACATATATATATACATACATTTGAGACACTCAGAGCCATGGCGATTTTATTAAATCTATAATACAATACAATAAAATTAAAATCACAAAACTCAACTTCAAATCTAATCTAATGATAAAATATTTTATATGTATTATAGAATATGTAGGAGTTTACAAGATTCTAAGATTATTGTAGTCATTAAAACTCCACCTAAATCAGAATTGAATAAGCAAACATACAACATCCAAATCGATTAGGTGGAGAAGAAAGTGAGAAAACGTTTAGTTATTCTCGTTTTTTATATCAACATGTAAACGTTTTTACTTTGAAAAAACATCATAATTCTATTTGATTATATATAAAAAATCACATTTCCATACAAAATACGGTCCCAAAGTTATAATAATACTTTCTTAATTGGCATCTAAATGTTTTTGCAAAAAAAGCCCGTAGACCATAGTTTCAAATGTTATAACTAAGGCATGATCCTGGAGATACTAACTAACTTACTCCAACTAAGTAGTGTTCATGGTAGCAAAGGGTACCTGAAGAGAGAGGGACTGAAGCAAGCTGACATAATCATCAGTGGAGCACCAAGCCGGGAGATAGAACGTCTTGCAGATTCTGTCCAAGAGGTTCTGCTCCCATGGCTGCAAAGCTTCTTCACCTTGGGATAGATTTCTATGGCACCATGTCACAATTATTATCCTTCCTCCAGGAGCCGCAACACGTACCAACTCTTTCACGAACTTAGCCTTGTCAGGCATATGCTCACCACTCTCCATCGACCACACAAGATCGAATTTTCCATCTTCAAATGGCTGCTCCAACGCATCTGCAACTTGGAAGGTTACCTACAAGTCCAATGTCCATTAGTTAGATGAGATTTTACAAACAAAAGACGGTTGTAGTACCCAAAAGTACCTTATGAGAGAGTGACTGAGCAGCTGCGAGATCATTGGCTCTCTTGGCCTGAACGGGACTTAGAGTGATGCCAATGGATTCAGCTCCAAATTTAGTAGCAAGATATCTTGAGCTTCCTCCGATCCCACAACCAACATCTACTACTCTCTTTATCCTTTCTTCTTCTTCTTCATTTTTTTTCAATCACAAACATTGAAATGTAAGATCATGTGTTATAATACAACTTTAAATCTTATAGTTCACCGGATGCACATTATTTAGATGTAAGTAAGACGCTATTCAATAATAGTTTCGTGGTGTTTTAGATTATCTAACAATATCTAATTGTAAACTATAGACTTTTGAGTTTACAACTATGTATTTTATTAGAGAATTTTACACACAATGATTGTATCATTTTTTTTCTTTGTCCCATTACCATTTTTTTCTAAAGCAAAATTTAGAAAAGTGAAATTTTTTTTTTTTCAAAATTTTTTTTTAGAAAAGTGTTATCTCGCTCTATTTCTTAATTTTATTAAGCTTTCAATCATTCGTTGTTACAGGAGGAAAATAACTGGTTCTTTTATCAAAAATAAAAATAAATAAAAGTTATAAAAAAATAAAATAAAAATAAATGGTTCATAAAATCAATAAATAGTTAGGGATGACTTGTTGCTAGCAACCACCTTACATGTGGTACCAGATTAACATTATTTTTTTTATTTTTTTATTTTATAACATCCCTAGTCATTTCTGACACCGTTGAAAGATTGTTTTTGTAAAATATCTAGATTTTTAAGCCTTTTAAGAATAATTTTATTAGTATAATCAACTCTCTTTTTTTTGCTCGTTAATTATATAATATTAAACCGAGGGATTAAGAAGCGGACCAGTAACGCCGGCGAAACGAAGAGACTCTTCAATCATTCGGATCTGAGCTTCTCGGTGACCAGAATCAGAGAGTTGAACGGAGGAATCAGGGTCATAAAAGCCATGGTGCATATGATCTCCCCAAATCTCTTCCCACAAGCCCGAAGTCTCGTTGTAGAATTCAGCTATTCCTTCTCGTAACGCCTCCGTAGACGTAGTAGCAGCCTTCAAAGCCATGCTCCCACGCGCCGCCGTCGTTATAGAGGCTGATGATGGAGACTTAAAGAGAAGCGACGGAGACCGGTAAGAAGAGTTGGTGCGGTAAGGGAGGCTTGGGAGAGAGAAGGGTGCGAGTGTCGCTTTCATTTAAAGAGATTTGAGAAAAAATGAAACGTGGCTTCGTCGAGGATTATAGTTATTTTGTGTAGTCTCAGTCCGATTTTTTTACATATAGCATTTGGACCAGTCTTAGAACCACAAACTTTCTGATGCCAACAAGGTTTTTGGTTTGTCTTTTTTTTCTATAATTTTATTTATTCTTTTTTACTTTTTTCTTAAAGAGACTATTGATACTGAATTTAGCATCCTACTATAAATCCGATCTAAATCAAGATCCATTCATTTTTAAGCCCAATTAATATTGGTCCATGACAAGTAAAGCGCCGACTTGAATAAAAGAAAATCATAGTCGAAAAAGAAAAAAAATAAAGAAATAAGAAAAATTCCGATCAAGGTCCAAAACCGACCTAAACCGTCCTAAAATCACTATGAATAAGGAGCTACCACTTCTTCATAGATCATCCAGCAATCGCTAAGAAGACCTAAGTCATAGATTTCATATCTCTTTTGTCTTCTTGCTCTCAAACCTAAATTCTCTTGTTACTTGTCTAAGAATCATCAATAAAACGCCTATTTCTCACAAAACCTCAATCTTAAACCCTAATTCTTGTATCTTTGAGCCTACGGTTCAAGAATTAGCGCCGTTTGTAGGGACTCTTTACTAAAAACCCTAGCTCAAAGATAGAGGGAGAAGATGGTATTATTCGTCTAGAAGGACAAATTCCACCAGGAAACCCTCAGGATCAACACCTCGTCGATCCACCCGCCCCTCTGATCGATGGAGCAGCACCACCAGGAAATAACGACGCCATACCAACCAACATTGACACCGGCGCTCAGATCTAACCCGCACCAGCAACCGACCTAACACTCCTGATTCAACTTTTGACCAACCTATTCGCCAGAGAAGATGTCGCAATATCAGAAAGCAATCTTCGAGCAGCAAACAACAGACTCCATACACTAGCATCCGACCTCCGAGCTCGGAACCTTTACCTTTCTCTCAACCAGGTCGCAACTCCTCCGATGTTAACTCCCCAAGCATTATACGACGAGCTCGCCAACACCAAGAAACGTGAAGAAGAATTCAAGAAAATCATCAGCGCTCTAAAGTCACAGATGCACAAAGTAACTAGCTCAGCTCCCGATATTGATAGAGTCCTTGAAGACGCTTTGAAAACCCTATTCACCCAACGAATATCTAGAGCAAATATGAGTTACATTGGTAAGATAAAAATACTGACCTACGATGGAATGACCCCCGGTACAACGGACCCCATTGGACACATGATTGCCTTCACGATAACCACCGGTCGAGCTCGTATACCTGAAGAAGAAAGAGATGCAGTTCTCTGCCAGTTGTTCGTAAAAAAACTAAGCGGCTCCACGCTTTAATGGTTTGCCAAGCTGAAACCCTGTACCATCGATTGTTTCAACTATCTGTCTCAAGCCTTCATGAAGCAGTACTCCATACTCATACAACATGGAGAATCAAGTGCCGACCTCTGGAACGTGAAACAAACAAAAAGTGAAAGCTTGCTATCCTTTATCGACCGTTTTAAAGCTATTGCATCCCGCGTGAGGATGGATGACGATACCTTAATCGAAGCGCTGCGCAAAGGACTTTGGTATGAAGGCCGTTTTTGCAAAACTTAAGTTCAAGCAAGCCGATCTCTCTAGAAGACGCGCTACACCGAGCCATCATCTATATCAACATCAAAGAAGATCACGATTCCCACCGTATACCCCACGCGCGCAGCCTAGCTCGTCCAAAGAAAAGCCTAAAGAAACAACATACCGCAAGCCTCGTCAACATCATGAAAATTACAAAGACATCAGAGGAAAAAAAGAGCGACGCCACATATCACATTAGCAGTGAACAACGATCCCTACCATAGAACAAATACGTCCGCAATGAGGGGTACATCCGACCAGAAGAAAACTCTAATTACGCCAGCAATCGTCAATCCATAACAGATGATTATAGCCGACCAGAAAATGAAGATTTAAGTCGATCTAGAGACCGTCGACGCAGTAGCTCATACAGTTCCTACTACGATTTCCACAACATATCGGGACACTTAACATCTAAATGTCGCCAACTTCAAGACGAGCTATACAAAAAGTACAGTCGAGGGGAGGTGTCCAATGTAGCACCCAGATAGTACGTAGGACGCATGCGTGATAACCAACAAAATCGGCAAGAAGACTCGTCGGAAAGAGACGACCAACATCAACAAGATAGACGTCAACAAGAACAACACGCAGAGCAAGATAATTGCCGCGATGATCACCGGGACGAGGAACCTAAATGTGTTAGAGACGAACAACAAGAGGACGGCAACAATACTCGGAAACAATGGGAGATAAATGTTATCCTAGGTGGCCTGAACTCTTGCAATGACTCAGTCAGGTCGATCAAAGACCATCAACGAAAATCAGCATTAACGGAAAAATGGATCGAGCCCGCCCAAGTAAACTTGGTCGAGAGAGCCGACCTCCCAATCATATTGTCTGACGTATATACTGAAGGGTTGCACATACCACACAACGATATACTCGTTATTACACTCACCATCGGAGACTATGATGTAACAAAAGTGCTTATTGACATCGAGAGTTCAGTCGACCTCATCTACACTAAGATGCTGAAGAAAATGGTAATCTCCCTACAACTGGTCAAACCTTACAAGCGGAGGTTAACCAGTTTTGATAGTAGGCCAGTTATGACAGTCGGAACAATTAAATTGCCAGTTCAAGCAAGGAACATCACCAAAATGGTAAGATTTATGGTCATGGACGAACCAGCAGTATACAATGTCATTATGGGGACACCATGGATCCACGAGATGAGAGCGGTAGCATCGAGCTATCACAAATGCATATGCTTCCCGTCAGGACGAAAAATGTTCACCATAAGAGAAAATCAAGCAGTGGCCGGAACATGCTTCATCAAAGAGTTGAAACTCAATACCTCACCCGTCACGGTGCATACTATAACTGAGGAGAAGACCAACTATGATATGATAAAACCAAAACCTGCAAAGTCCACCAAGGAGTTAGTTGAGATGATTCAGCTCGATCCATCCAACCCTGATCGCAAGGTCGGAGTAGGCTCATAGCTCGACCTAATTATCCGAAGCACACTCGAACATTTCCTCAAAGATAACATATCAACTTTTGCCTGGACCATTGGAGACATGATCGACATCGACCCAAATATCACTAGCCACGAACTCAACGTTGATCCAACATATAAACCGGTGAGACAAAAAAGAAGGAAGCTCGGCGTAGAAAGAGCCAAAGCAGTCAATGACGAAGTCGACAAATTACTCAAGGCGGGATCGATCTGCGAAGTAAAATATCCCGAATAGCTGGCAAACTCAATGGTCGTAAAAAAGAAGAACAGAAGGCTCACAAATCTCAGGTATTAGCTGATTTCCTAATCGAATTACCCTAAAAAATCACCACATCGGACGAAGTTGAGCAGACATGGGAATTGCATGTCGCAGAGCTGCATCGCAACAAGGTTTTGGAGTAGGCATTCGACTCAGGTCACCCGAAGGAGAAACACTCGAGCAGGCTTTTCGTCTCAGTTTTAAGCCGATCAACAACGTAGCAGAATACGAAGCCTTGATAGCTGGTCTTCGCTTAGCCAAAGCAGATGGAGTGGAACACTTGAAAGCTCATTGCGACTCTCAATTAGTTGCAAGTCAGTTCACCGGGGAGTATGAAGCAAAAGACGAACGAATGAACAAGTATCTCAAGTTAGTCCAGGAACTTTTAAAAGATTTCATAACTTTCAAGCTCATCAAAATCTCACGAACAGAAAATAAGCCAGCAGACGCATTAGCAGCATTTGCAACCACAACAAATCCTGGTCATACCAGGTCGATTCTAATCGATGCAATCACTAAACCGAGCATCGATGTATCACAAGAAATATATGCCCTTAACGAGGAAGACGACCAGGCAGAGCACACCAAAAATCCACCAGTGGAAGATTGGCGACTTCCCATCAAAAACTACATTACTAATGGTACTGTGACAGAAGATGATAAGTGGGAAGTTTGACGACTTAAAGCCCAAACAGCTGGTTCATTTGTGCTGCTCTGTTTTTTGTGTTATTGCTCTATGAGTTTATATTTGTATCTTGAAGAGATTTCAATTCAATCTAATACGATCAGACGTTAAAAAAAAAAAACTATACAACATAGAGTATTTGTAGGGATAACATCATTTGCATAAGTGAGAGACCGACATAGTTTCTTAAACAAAAATAAAATTAATATTTTAATATAAACTGATTATATAATTAGAATTTGATTTTTTAAAAAGAATGAACCAATAAATAATAGACACATATTAGATGAGATTATCATAAGTTCTCAAAGTTTTCATTTGAAAACCTCTTTTTACTCTCTATTTATTTTTTTAATTTTTATTTGTAATCACGAAAGATTCATAGACTTTCACTAAAAATGATTTAAGAGTCCGCTGAACTAAATTTTTTTATTACGTGATGAGTTCGACCATGTACAA
Source organism: Cardamine resedifolia (assembly GCA_014578085.1). Lineage (NCBI taxonomy): Eukaryota > Viridiplantae > Streptophyta > Magnoliopsida > Brassicales > Brassicaceae > Cardamine > Cardamine resedifolia. Next base: position 7,242 of record VBRH01000789.1, on the reverse strand, counting down.
TATGAGTCTCTACCATGAGTCTTTTATGATTAAAAAAATGAAAAAGTATAGAAAAAGAAGAGAGAGGGTGAGAAAAGGTTATCAAATGACTATGAGAATCCCATGAGAAGTTGAGAACCCATACATTAACTTGTTTATCATTGATTGACTTAAATTATTTTAAAAATTTATAATTTAATTAGATACACAATTATATTAAATTATTAATTTTTTGTTTGTTTGAGAGACTGTGTGAGTCTCTCACCACTGTATATGCCTTTAGAGTCTGGTAAGCATTGTTAAATGAAAAGAAAAATAAATCTTTATAAAAAAAAAAGAAGAAAATAAATAAAACTAGAATATTTTACTATTTTCTCTGTAAAAACATTTCTTTGATATAAAGAAAATGTTTTGTTTTCTTCATCTCCATATTGACTAAAATGTTCTAGTTAACAATATTTCACTAGTGTTATTTTAAAGTGAGAAACTTAGAATAAAATATTATAATATATGAAAATACTAATTTTCTTTCGCTGGTGATTTTTTTTATGTAGAGAAAAGGAAAAAAAGAGATTTTCATTTTTTTTCTTGAAATTTTGTCTTTAAAATATATATATTTTGACTAATGAATTAGTTTTTAACTAGAGTGTTATAACTTCTGAGATCTACAATAACTACTTTAATTTTGGTTTTTTACCAAACCACATTATGTAACGCCCCTAAATTTAAAAGAAAAATAAAAATAAAACTTTTGGTTAAATTGATCAATTTAAAAGTTAAGAAAATTTCTTGCTCGCATGGGGTATTTCTAATCAATTCAAATGCATGAGGTAAAAGCTTCAATTAGATAAAAAGTAAGAGACCATTGTGCAAAGACGATAAAATGGGAGAAAATCGAATTAAGATTTGCTGAAATCGCTAGAATTGTTTTTAACAACCTAAATGTTCTGTATGAAACCTAGATATGACATATATATGCGTTTTAAAGCCCTAGACATTTAGAAGCTGATTCTTTAGCTAGTTTGGGAGTGTGGTATATTTTTCCGAAGAACCTTACATTCCTCTCCAATTAGAACGTTTTCATCACCTTATTATCAAAAGTTTTTATGGTGTTTTAGGTGAGTTGTGCCCCCTTTGTTGATAGTGCTTTAGTTATGTGTCGTTTTCAGCCTTGGTAAGAGTGTTTGGTAAATTTTATCTTCTTCCTTCTTCAATTTTCTTCCATGGAAGTGAGCTTCAACCTCTTTAATGCGAATTATTTTCAGGGAGAGATAGGCTTTTTTCTATACCTCGTTAGAAACCTCTCGATCATAAAAATCCAACGCTGCTTACCATTCGGTAATTGGAGGTCGGAGTCAATCGGATTCTGCTCCGTAAATATTTTGATTTTATTCTCTTATAACCAAATCATGATTTTTATACACCGGTTCTTAAGGTTCTGAGACCGGTTTTGGACTTTTATGGCTGGGAAGAACTAGCGCATGAAATCGGTTTTTAATTTAGTTGAGTTTTGATTTTAACCGATAACAATTTGGACCGGCCCAGCTGTTTTAAACCAGTTTTGGGAAAACTTATTTCTGATTTCTCTTGAAAATATATTCCAGATGGTATATTAGACATTTTTTCCTGACCAATGGTTCAATTTTATGTGAATTATTTGGTGGTTTGGGACGTTCGTAGAATTGCAGGACTTGTTCGATCTGAAAATCCTTCAGGTGAGTATTAACTCCTAGTATACAATTTTGTAAAATTTTAGGATTGAGATAAAAATGATTAATTAAATTAATTGAATATTAAATTTTGAAAATTGCTTTGTTTGTTTCGATAATTATTATTGATGCGATTTTAATTATAAGATATGTTATTCTGCTAAGACTGATACCAACATAATATTCTGGTTTAGCTAGCTCTATTCAGTAAATATGTGGCGGCCGGCATTACTAACAGATGTTTTCGTATTCTGATATTCTGTTAGTGGTATTGAGGTCGGTTAATGTTGTGACCATATTTCCGTATCACCACGTTAGGGTCTAGCATCCCTATCGAGTTTTGCCAGGTTGTCTCTTGCCTGCCCATGGATTCAGCAGCAGTTCAAAAGGTTAACCTATTCGAGATCCTCCGGATCGTCCTTGGGGTGATCTCGTAGTTCCTACGGGGTGGAGATGATGGGGTCGGTCCATGGATTTTCCTCCGGTGATATTGAATCAGCCAAAAAGAAGGTTCACTCCTCACCTTTGAAATGTAGCTTGAGTGACTTTTCCATGATGTGTCTCAGGAGTTTGGGAGTCCCTGATGATTAAATAAACCAAGGATTTTACCATGTTATTAGGTTAGTATATGGTTTGGGTGACCAATGCTGAGGTTGTACCATTCCGGCGTTGCATTGCGAGATACCCGGTTTTTCTGTTCTGATGATATTATTCCTTTTTGATGATTTAATTATGTAGTTTTGATAGTATATGTTCCGATGTGAATCATACCGTGATTATGTTTTTATAATTAATTGAATTGGAATTTATGTTTGTTATTACCAACATGTGAACATTTTTCTGTAAGGGATCATACCGTGTTGGTACGTATTTGTCGGAGTTGTTGTCTCACTGAACGATATTTCGCTCACATAAGTTCTGAATTTCATGCAGACGGTTTTGAGAAGAATCAACGTATAGCTGAGCTTTAGAGTGTTGAATTCGTTCGTAACACGAGACTTGATAGTTTTCCTATGTTTTTATTTATTTATTTATGAGATTTAAAGTTTTATGAGATTTCAATATTTTATTTAAATATTTTGTTGCAACGTTTATAAATATTATTTTGGAAAATTCTGGGGTGTTACATATTCACTAATTAGACCCAATATAGTTAAAAAAATTTCTTTTATTTTTTCTACTCTATATGGTACTCTAACTTTAGTACTTAAAACAAGTACATGCCATACTGGTATATTCCGTCTCAAAATTTTATATAAGTGGCAAGTAGAAGCCATATTATTTATGTTGATTTTTGTATTTTCAGACTTTAAAAGACTTGGTAAGATATACGTGAATTTAAAAATACCTGAGAATATATATATATATTATATTGTCAGATCTTGATATATCATAGTTTTTTTGGGTTTATAAGCCATGATGTATGTATATAATTGAATTTTTTTATGTGTCTTTGAGTCTTTTGCAAGTTTACACACTTTTGGATCATTTGGACATTTTGGAGCATTCTGGAGCTTTGCAGCTGAGAAAACGAAATTGGTGTCGTTCCTGACCACTGGTGTCGACCGACACCACCATTGGTGTCGATCGACACGGGCCATATTTTCACGCCACACGCGAGATTTCAATTGCAACTTTACCCAGAAGTTTTATATGTTTACTGAAGACCATAAATCGTGTTTAGACTATATAATTAGGGTTTTTAGGTTTTGTTATTTTTATCTTTGGCTTTAGCAAGAAACTCTAAGGGAGATTGAGAGTTTTGGGGCTGATCTTACTTTGTTCTTCTTTGAGAGAAG
>VBRH01000788.1:35621-51504 GCA_014578085.1 Cardamine resedifolia | reverse complement strand
TTTTAACTAGGAGGTGTTCGCGCCTTCGGCTCATAATAACCCCCAGTACCAGCCTTTGATAATATCAATGACATGGCGTAAATCATCCCTTCCACCGAGAATTGGGGCACCTAGAACTAACCCCGACACTAAACCACTAGCTCAACGCATCGTTGGTAACTCGACCTATTTCATTAGATTATTTTCTCAATTATTAATTACCATAACACTAATGAGAGCCAAGATAGGTGTTTCTGTTTCCCAGTAATGGTTCTCCTGCAGAGTAAGAAAACCGAAAGTATTACGAAATAATGAAAACCAACAACCAGTTTAGTAGAGTAGATGGAATAGTAAGCATGCCTTCAAGAAAAATGAAATGGCTGTGGCAAGACAACCCAAGAACATTCCAGCCTGAGAAACCTACCACCACTCAAAATAAACTCATAAATTTTCTTCAAATACGAACAAATTAACCTATTCGGTTACTAAGTCTAAACTTTTTATTTTACCAGTAGGAGCGTACGTCTTCCGGATACATCAACAAGCACAGTACCTAAAACACCTCCGAACATCTACAAAAATGTGGTTTAAAATTATTCGTAAAATAATGTATCGAATGTTAGACAAAACAATAAGGAATTACGTAGGACCATTTTCTAGGACTATGATCAAAAATTGTAACCCTAAACCGTTTTCATTTTTATGAAATATTTACAATTTGACAAAAAAAAATAATAAGGAATTACGTAGTGTAATCATGCTTTGTGATCTTATATATTAGTATATAACCTGAACAACAGATGTCGATATAAATCCAAAGTCACTCGATACACCTGATCATCGGATAATTAATGACTATTATATACATGGAGTAATCATCATTAATTATGGTAAATAAATAAAAACACAAATATCCATTGAAGAAGAAGGATTATTTACCGGTAGAGGTGAAAATGGAGTCAGTGTAAAAAGAATAACCATTAAGACCTCCAAGCTGAGGCAAAGCTATAAGAACAACTCCAATCTGTGTAAACCAATTGGAATAAATAAATCAAGAAAATGCAAACACACAATAATGCTCTTGTAGATTTTTACCCTCAAGAGTTACTTACAGTGAGCGAGAACGCGTATTTTCGCTGAAATAGCTTGAAGAAACCACGGCGATCGACGTCTTGTTGTTGTTTTACATGTTCTGTATATTCCTGATGATCATCAAAATGTTGGGAAACTAATATAAGAAAAAAAAAGAAAAAGATCATATGTATTATTCATACATATAGATCCTTACTAATATCTCTGCTGCTTCATCTGATACATCAGATTTTGGTCCTCGCAGGCTTAACAAAACCGCCTTAACTTCCATTCCCCTCCCAACTTTAGCCTTCAAAACAAATTTCATCTAAGTTTATTGTTTTAAAAAATAAGGTCGCCGAGCATAAACCCTTTGGCCAATACATATTTATCGTATTTAATTGGTTAAAAGAGAAAGAAAGATATCAATTTACGGTAATCAGGCTTAGCTAGGGTCTGATTGTTTTAAACGCATGCCTTTACTGATGAAGATATTATGTTTACACTTTTTAAACACTCTATTTGAAAATCATATATCAAAATGCTATGTTTACAGTCTGTAAACACAATGTTGTAGATAACCATTGTAGTGCAGTAAATTTCCAAAAAAGATACTCCGACAAAAACACTAACATATTATGTTTTGTTTTCAAAGTAAAAGCAACAATCTAACATTTAAACATTAAACGTAAACGCAAAAGTATAAAATAACCAAATGCTTACTAGCCATCTAGGAGATTCGGGGATGAAAAAGAGTAGAGGCAGAACCATAAGAGAAGGTATAGAACCTGTCCAAAGACAAAACACAAAACCATTAGTACAATTTTCTTTTCTTTGGAAATTAAGTTCAACATGTATTACGTTGGATTGGTCTTTACATACCCAAAATGGCTAAATTGCGCCATGAAACGACTGTTCCAAGTGCATAAAAGACTGATATACCAACACCGGCGAATAACTGTAGAGTAGAACATTCAAAATTTATATTGTAAGAAAATAAATTACATAGTTTTGAAGATTTTGGGTTATCTTAATTTACCTGCGACAAAGAAGAAGCAGTTCCTCGCAAATTTCTTGGTGCTATTTCGGTGATGTAAACTGGTCCCTGAGATTAATGATTATCTGATTTATTACAAAAACTCATTACCAATAGATTAGTCTCATTATCAATATAGTTTATGTCCCAAAAGTTGATAGAATATTTTGAATTTACCAAATTAAAAACTTACACTAATATGCAAAATATGCTCAAACTATATACCCATTTTTTTATAAACCGCGGGAGTTCGCAGAGTCGGCTTTTAGTCAAATCCAATTTAATTAAAGAATATATCTCTGTTTCAAAGAAGGTTTGAATCCGGAAAACAAGGAAACGAGCACAACTAGGCCACCATCCCTTTTGGTGAAAAACAATTAAACAATAATAGTTTTATTCTTGCATACCAAATATGCGCCTATTCCGACTGAAACTCCTTGCAATAACCTTCCGAGATCGAGCAACCAAACACCCTTTATCATATAATATATTTGAGAATGAGAATCATTTTTCATTATTGAAACATAAAAGTAATTTAAGAAAAACTCACAAAACCATAAACCTTGGCAAATGCAATAGCGAACCAGCCGATTACGAAGAGAATGTTTGTTATCCATATTGTCTAGTTCCAAAGAGAACAACAAAATATAATTATAACCATAATTGTATAATTAAAGCACTAATAGTTCTGCAATAGAAACTTACGTAGACACGACCAACCAAATCTGTTAATTTCCCACAGATTAATGCTCCAAGGATTAGTCCCACCGTTAATATGGATCCAAAAAGTGAATACTGATTTTTTTAAAACCACAAAAACAGAGTTGGGTGATTAACCAAAAACAAATCCGACCGAACCAGAATAAATAACCGGAATAAACCGAAAGAGTGAAACATAGAACTCGCATCAGCTATGGAGAGATTCAAGTCTTGCATGATACCGGACTGTGCAGGAGCCGAATATCCGATCTGTGAAAAGAAAATTAAATAAACTTTTTTCTATGCATAAAATCATTTTCGATTTCGATAGGAAAATTAAGAATTAAATAAAAAAATTGAAATCAGGAACTCACAATGCATCCAAAGGCAAAGGCGCCGCAAGAACCGACAATGAAAGCAAGAATAAAAGATTTCGTGGAAGCATTTGATATTTCAGACAGAAGTGAAGAAGAAGAAGAAGAAGATTTATTCGAAGAAGAAACTAATAATAAACCTTCTTCTGCCATTTTCTAAAATCTGAGATAATGAATCAAAATTGCTTCAGTTATATATTACAGTGTTGGAGTTTTGTTTTTCCTGGAAACTTTAGTAGTAGAATGAAGTCTTTATTGAATATTAAAACATAATTGTAATTGGGTTTTTAATCCATCAATTTCGAGAAATGGATGTGGGTTTTTTGTTTTAGAAGAGATGGGAAATTTAGGATTTTTTTTTTATCAAGAGGGGATCGTTGGTCTCGTGAAACAAGAAATACGGAACTGAAAAAAAAAACACATTTTGTGTTTTCTTTTTCATGGGGCGTGGAATTTTAAAAAAGAATATCAGTTTCAACAACTATTGATTTTATAGTTTTTAAATTTATTTATTTAAGAGAGATTGATTTTCTACACCTTTATTAATTAATTTTAAAGTTAGAATAATGTTTGGTTGCCTACACCAGGACAGAGTAGTTAAGACTTATATACAACTATTTCGGATTAAGCCGATGTCAGCCTGTCAGGTTAGATCCATGTTGAATGGGGGAATGCAACTTATGAGAAATTAGGTAAAAAAAATAAAGGAAGCTCCGAGACTTTCGTATTAATAAAGCAAAATCAACGGATACGAAAGAGTAGGTCGTAAATCGTGATGAATTACAAGAGCGATCGTATAAGATCATAGGATACATGAATTCGGTGTAAGAAATATTATGTAATATTTTATATTTCTACTATGTGGTATTATACTTATTCGTAATTTATTGTAATATTGTTATTCCTTAATATATTTGGTAACCAATTAAATTGGTAATAAATGAATTTTTTCTAATTTATTTCTATTTTGATGGACGATTGAGATTAAATTTTAAGGAAACCCTGAAGAATCATGTTTTCTCTCTACCTATAAAAATATGTCTTTAAACCATCATAAAGGTATCCTAAAAGAATCTCATAAAGAACACAACATGTTAAATATGCGTTTATAGGCAACGGGAGAGAAACTCAATTTCCTAATCTAAAAGTTCAGGAAAACCGTTCAAGAAGAAATCTCCACGACAATGAATGTATGTATTCCGATAAACTTTCTCATGATTCTATTATGTGGTTTTATGAAAGTGCATAATTAGATTTGGATATCACCATAGTGACCTTGTCTTAGAATGAATTGCATATATAAACCATCATTGATGTATCTTTGTAGTAATTAGTTACCCACAGGTAGACTATAAACATTAGATATGATCAATAAATTATGGAGTGTTTGTATATGTGTAGACTAAGAATATCAACAGATAACTTAGTTTAACTAATTTAATACATCACTCAATAACTTGCTCTGAATATATGACTTTGAATGAGATTATGGTGACTACCCATAGGAGCGCCATTATTTCTTGTCATATTTATTCAATAATTGTAAATTATGTGTTGATTATGTTTTGAAGCTTAATCAAAACTTGTTGTATCTCTAAAATTAATGCATCTTTTTCTGCTGATTTGTCATACATGGTCTTTGTTGTTCAAATCCTTAGTGAAACCAAATTTCTCATAATGGAAAAGGGAAGTTGAGTTCACATTAGGAATACTAGATTTGGATTTGGCACTTCATAATGAAGAGCTTAGTCCATTTACTAAAGCTAGTACTAAGGAAGATAATTTCTCCATAAAGTTTAGGGAAATCGAACACACCAAGCATTATGTTCTTAAAAATGACAATTGCCAGCAATAACGAATCTTTCCTTCTGACAGTTAAAAAGTTTAAGATTATCTAAATTCCGTAGAATAACAGTTTAAGTCTGCAGATAAATTCCATGATGAGAAACTTATAGCAGATCTTACAACGATAAAATATGATGGCACAAGGTCTATATGTATGAACATTGCATTGAAATGACCAACCTAACAATCAAGCTGTAAAGTTTAGGAATGAGTGTGGATGATTTAATTTGTCCAATTTATCCTAAATTTACAACCTCCTCATTATTAACCCTACCACATTCATTTCAACGTCATTGAATTGACTAAAGAATTGGTACAAGAAGAAGTCATGCTTTAGTATGAAGGTATTATAGTTGCATGTTATGTTTAAAGATATGGATGTAAAACTGGGTAAAGACATTAAGTAAGCCATGAAAGAGCATAGCCTAGAATTATTAATCAAATTCATCTAATGAGAAGAAAAAGGCAAAGAAAGACGACATTTGCAATAACTTGCAAAAAATTTGTACACTTTCATAAAGATTGCCCTAAAAGAAAAAGTTTTTCGAAAATAAAGGTAATCTTATGGATTGCGTAAGTTTTCCGAAGATAATACTACTCATGTTTCTTCATATTTCTTCTAAAATATGGTGGATTGATACTAGTGCTAACGTACATGTTTCAAGTCTCATGCATAAATTTTTATCAAGTGAAACTACTTATAGAAGAGAAATCGAAACAATGTGCTCGTTGAAACTATTGGCACTTATTGTCTCATTATTGATAGTGGATTTTGTTTGGATTTATTTCAGACTCTTTATGTTCCATCTATTTTCTATAGTTTAATTTCATTAAGCAAACTTGATTGACTAGTTTTTAATCAATTGAAGGAGATGATTGTTTTAATTTCCTTTTGAGCCATATTCTGAAAAAATTAGTTGATGGCATTTATGTTATTTTTTGCTAATCAACCTCATGAAACACATCTCACTCTACAAGATAATGGTGGACTAAAACGCAAAACATGTGCTAAGGACACACATTTCTTGTGGCATAAAAGAATGAGACATATTTCTAGTGAAATAATCAACAGATTGGTAAAAGATGAAGTCATAATAGATCTTGATTTTACCAATATTAAAGAGTATATAAATTGCATTAAGGGTAAGCAAACTAAATACACTAAGAGATAAGCCACAAGAATTTCACAACTTCTTAAAATCATACATACATATATTTCTAGACCTTTCGATGTTCCATCTTTTGGAGGTGAAAAGTATTTCATTACATTTATCGATGATTATTCACAATATTGTTATCTCTATCTATTTTATGAAAAATCTCAATCTTTGGATGTTGTAAAAGTGTTCATTACTTAAGTTGAGAGACAATTAGATAGAATGATGAAAATTATTAGGTCAGTAAGAGGTGATGACTTTTATGGAAGGTATGATGAAACAGGACAACGTCCTGAACCTTTTGCCAAACTTCTCCAAAGATTAGGAATCGTTGCTATCATGTGTTTCGGACTAAAAGATAGGCATAATGGTGTAGCTGAAAGGCGTAGTCATACTTATATGTGAATGGGTAGATTCATGATGAGTCATGCTAACTTACATATATCCTTGTGGATGGATACATTACGCACTGTATTATATATCTTGAACATATTTCCTAGCAAAGTAGTTTCTAAAACATAATTTAAACTGTGGAAAGGCTGGAAACCTAGTCTGTCACACCTCCAACTAGGAGATGTCCAGCTAAAGTAAGAGTATATAACACACATAAAAAGTTATTTCAGAATTATCAGTGGTTATTTTATTGGGTACCATGAGTATCCAAAGAATACAGATTTTATTGTCCAATCTATAGTAAAAGAATAGTGGAAACCATTAATGGTTGAAAATGAAGTCTATGACATAGTTTCATTGCCTGAAAGACACAAACCAGTCAGTAGTAAGTGGATCTTTATGATCAAGCTCGACTGTAATGGCAATATGGAATGATATAAAGCTAGACTTGTGGTCAAAGATTTTAATAAGAATGAAGACATCAATTATATATAGATATTTTCCCTTGTGTCAAGGAAATACTCTTTCAGAATTATAATGGCATTAGTAGCTCATTATGATCTCGAGTTACATCAAATGGACGTGAAAATTGCCTTTATTAATGAAGACTTACAAGAAGAAGTCTATGTGAGTCAACATGAAGGCTTCATCATCGAAGACCAGGAAGACATGGTCTGCAAACTAAAGAATTCAACATATAGAGTGAAACAAACTTTGAGGTAATGGTATCTAACATTTATTAGACCATTACAGAATTTGGTTTCAAAGAAAGAAAAATATTATAGATCCATGTATGAACCTCAAGATCAGTGAGAGTAAGTTCATATATCAAGTATTGTATGTTGATGATATTTCATTGGCTAGTAATATTCTTTGTCCATTACTGAGACTAAGGTTATCTCTCAAAGAAATTTGAAATAAATGATATGAGTGAGACTTCCTATGTGATAAAATTTAATATTTTCCATGATAGATCACTTGGAATTAAGATTGTCTCAGAAAGCATATATTGATAAAATTCTTGAGAGAGTTAGCATGATGATGTGTTCTTCTAATATTGGTAAGTTACAAACAAATATTTGAGATACCTAAAAGAAACAAATAAATAAATGCTCACATATAGAACTAGTTGTGTAGGTGTCTACCAACCTAAAAGATTGAGTCTAAACCCACCTATAATAACAAAAAAGCACTATACTTTTGGCTATGTGTATCTCATTAACAGAGGTGTCACATCATGGAAAAGTTCCAGTTACAGTTGCTTTATATATTCACAATAATGACTGAGTATGTGACATATAATGAGGCTTAAATTAATAAACCATGATTACATAAAAGTCTTGGAGTTTAAGATTTTGAGTATTGTTAACAAGTTTTTAACTTCTTACGTGACAATTAAAGATGCAGTCATTTTGTATATTAAGTATGATAGGATATCTGAAGGATCCAAGTATATGGACATTGAGGTTAAATATCTATCATTAAATTAAAGTAAGATGTATAAAGAGAAAAGTTTGTCATTGAAGAAATATGCACTTAAGTTATGGTTACAGACATATTTACGAAAGGATTACATCTAAAGACTTTATGAAGCATGATGAAAGTATAAGTCTTGAAGATAGTTCCTAATTATGTTGTATGTTTATGATTAGCCTATATTGATAATTATTTGAGCTCTTATTTGATTTTTACATCTTTATATTATGTTTCCAATGTGTACACACATTATTGTTATTGGATTTATGATAACAGAATTTGTCTTTTTTAAAGACATTAAAAGGACCATTATGATAACTCCTACTTATGTTTACGGTCTAGCTATGAAGGTAGTCAGTGCAGTAGTACATGGAAGGGATCATGTTGCAGAATGATGTACAACAGCTATGACTCCCATTGATTGCTAGATTAGTCAATACACAATACTACTGGTTTACTTTCTCTAATTCAATATCGTATAATACGGCCGGAATACTAAGGATTGAGAATACATTAAAATATTTTACCAAACGACTAAGTAGGAGACTGTAAGGAATATTATGTAATATTTCATTTTCCTATTATGTGGTCTTATAGTTATCTGTAATCTATTGGAATATTGCTATTCCTTAATATATTTGGTAACCAATTAAATTGGTAATAAACGAGTTTTCTTAATATATCTCTACTTTGATAGACGGTTGAGATTAAATCTTAAGGAAACCCTAATGAGGAATCATGTCCTCTCTCCGTCTATAAATATATGCCTTTAGACCATCATAAAAGTATCCTAAAAAAATTTCATAAAGAACACAACACGTTAAAGATACGTTTATAAGCAAGGAAAGAGAAACCCAATCTCCTAATCTAAAAGTTCAGGAAAACCGTTCAAGAAGAAATCTCCACGACAATAAATGGAGGTTTTCCGATAAACCTCCTCATCAAGGGCGGACCCACATACATGGATGTGGGGTCAACTGACACCTCATAATTAAAAAAAAAATTATAGTGTAAATTTATTGATTTTAAACTGAATTTATTGTTTTGAACCCAAAAAAAACAAAATTTTTTTGTCCATTTTATATTGAACCCACAAACAAAAAAAAATCTTTTATTTGTTTCTAACATTTACGTGACCCATATATGAAAAAGTTCATTTTTAATTTTTTTTTTTAAATAGAAACAATAAAAAGCCCAATTAATTATCAAATTTTCATTCTTCCACCTCTAACCTAACTTGAACGTGACGAGATATTTTTTCTCAGCCTCTTCAGCTTCTCCACCTTTTCTTCTGCTCTTTAGTTCAAGTAAGTCCAGATTTCAAATCAAAATTTTGTTTCATCACTATTTTTTATTTATTGAACCATTAAATATATTTGCGTGAACAAAATTAGTATGTATATTTGTCAATTGCTGTAAAATTTGTTGTTTTGAATAACATAAATTATTCGGTTTAGTTAATCTTGTAGATTATGATCAAAGACAAAAGACGAATTAACACAGAACAATATGATTTTGATATTATGCATGTTACAAACTAGTGAGCATGTGACCGGCGTTATCATGTCATTGATTTGCTTTACCAATATGGTTTCTTGTACAATTAAATTATTAGAAGTCTGTAACTTAAATTATTAGAATAATGATAACAAATGATTTCTAACTTAAATTATTCTACTCTTGTACACTTTTTATTAGTGGCATTTAAATTATTAAAATATTTTTTTGTTATTTCTATTTCAGATGAATCAAACGTCATTGAAAAAGTTTTTGAAAAGAAAAGATCCACCTTCATCTAGCAATAATTTAGATGATTTGCCATCAGATCTTGTTGATCAAAAAAGAATAGCCGATTATCATCCAAATCAAAGAGATGAGTTAATTTGCAAGTAGTTGGTTAAAGGTCCTTGCCAGCCCCGAGGTCATAAGTTTAGACAAATATCGATATGAGGTGTAATGAGGCGATTTAATGGAGCTTGGTTCGATATGTTTCAAAGCTGGTTAGAGCATAGTGTGAAGAAAGAAGCAGCTTTTTGTCTATGTTGTTACTTGTTCAGGGATAATGTTGGTAAGGGAGGAAAAAATGATACATGGGAGCATTGAAGGGTTCTCTAGTTGGAATAAGTTTGAAAGAATTTCAAGACTACCCTATTCACGAATTCATAAAAATGCAGTCATGAAGTGTGAAGACCTGATGAATCAAAGTCATTATGTCAAGCATGCTCTTCATAAACAAGATGAGATTACGAAGAATGAGTATAAAGTTCGGTTGAATGCCTCAATTGATGCTTCCAAATACTTATTACGGCAAGGGTTACCTTTTCGTGGTCACAATGAGTCATAAAAATTTGCTAACAGGTAATTTTGTGGAGTTCTTGATATGATTTCTCTATTGTTGAATGTGGTGGGAGCTTCATGTAAAAGAAAAGATATGATCCGAGAGAGTTATAGAATTTTCTAACTTCTTCCTTAATCATTACCACTTCAGTCAACTGGAACATGGTTGAATCAAGAGGTATCTCTTCAAAGACCAGGGAATACTCGTTGAAATTCTCACTATAAAACTTTGTTGCGTTTGATTGAGTTGTTTTCTTCTATTATCGAGGTGTTTGAGTACATTCAGAATGAAGGCGTAGAAGACTTGAAAAGACGCCAACACATTGTCTTCTCAAGTACTTCCATAGCTTTGATTTTGTGTTATATTTGCAAATGATGATACACGTTTTAGGGCTCACAGAGAATTTATCTATGGCGCTACTAAGAAGAGATCAAGACATTTTGAATGCTATGTCACTGGTGAAATCAACTAAGAGACAACTTCAGAAGTTTAGGGATGATGGATGGGATTCTCTCATGAATAAAGTTTCTTATTTTTGTGAGAAACATGATATTGAAAAGGTTGACATGGAGAAAGATTTTGTTGACTCAAGGAGACCAAGAAAAAAAATCAGGAGTATCAAATATGCATCACTATAAGATCAATTACTTATATGTTGTCTTGGATTTGCAGCTTCAGGAGTTCAATAATCGCTTAAATGAGGTGAACACTGAATTGCTTATTTGTGCTGCTTCTTTGTCTCCCATTGATTTGTTCTCTGAGTTTGACCACTCAAAGTTGATGAGGTTATCTAAGTTCTATACAGATGATTTTACTCCTGGAGAGTACATATCTCTTGAGCGAGAATTAGATATCTACATTGAAAATATTCGAAATGATGAAAGATTTACTCAGTTTTGGAGAGCTTGCTTGTATGTTGGTGGAAACTCGAAAACATATGTCACATCCTTTAGTGTATAGACTTTTGAAGTTGGTTTTGATTTTGCCTGTTGCAACTGCAACTGTTGAGAGATGCTTTTCAGCAATGAAGATCGTGAAGACATATCGACGCAATCGGATTAGAGATCAATTTTTGAATGACTGTTTCGTTTGTTTTGTCGAGAAAGATGTTTTCGAGACTATTACCAACAAAACTGTGATGACAAGATTTCAGGATATGAAGGAGCGCAGACTAATTTTGTAGGATGTCTTTTTTATCATCGCTATTGTAAGATGTTTTATATCTTTATTTTAAAAAATTAGTTATTTTTTGACCCCAGAAAAAAAAATTCATGAGATCCGCCACTGCTCCTCATGATTCTATTATGTGATTAACCTAGATGTTTGAAAATCTTAGGGTTCATAATGCTTACATTCGGTTCCTAAAAACTATGTTTTATAGTGAACCCAATAGTGTAGTGTTTCATGTGTTAATTCTCGTTCTCTCAAAAACTCTTTCATATATTTCTCTATGGGAGACTTTTCTATTTATAGCAGACGTCGGTTATGTCTAGTTTTATGTGTCATATTCTTCTCTTTTTCGTGGTAGAACTACCCATTATTTTGATAGAGGTTAACTTTTATTTGGAAAATAATTAGAAAACATTATTTTCTAATTAGCTATCCATTATTTTGACAGGGGTTAACTTTTATTTGGAAAATAATTATATAAAAAAAAAATTATAGAGTCAAAATTTATTTTCAACATTTTTATGGGAGTAAAAAACAAATTTATCACTACTTTTTTTTATCTACATTTTTCCAAAATACAAGGTAAATAAGGTTTTTATACAAATTTATAAGGGTCAATTTATATGGCAACCCTCTTAGTTGCCGTATACCTCCGCCCCTGATTGTACCTCGAGCCTCGTACGCCACTTCTTCCTCTTCGTTAGTGTACTATATAGGTCGTGCATTGTGGCTACGTGTATCGGCCTCCCTTTATTTCATAGACTTTTGGCAATTGTTAAATGGGCTGACTTTGATTTAGGCCTGGCTACATGGGGGTGCGCAGCCCTCCAACAATTGATTGGATCAATTTTCGGCCGGATCAATTTTAGCTCCGGTAAAGTATATGTTCAGACTATAGTACAATTTAAGACCAAAAATCAATGATTGATCCGTGAGAATATCTTTGAGACTAAAAACTCCAAAATATGCGACCATTAGCTCCTAGCACGAAATATAAAATCTCATTTTCCATCAAATCGATTGATTTCAATTCGTGTATTCACCATCGCAGCTTCAACCTCAAGCTTTGATACCATTTGTTGCACTAAAAGCATCCAAAGACGAGACATTTGCCTTAGTGAACCAAGCTATGGAATAGTTTAACCCGAGATAAACAAAGCATTGAATTTTTGGGCCTTTATAACACATATATATGGGCCCATGACACAATCGGTAGAAGCATATCAAGAAACACTTGTTGAGTCATATAGCTTGAGGTTAAAGTTAAAAGGCATAATCTTAATTTTATTTTATATTTTTAGAAAATTGTAGAATCTTCCGGAGGAGAATCAGTGAAAATAGATTGAATTTCTTCTAAAGATTTGCCTTTGGTCTCTGGAACAAGCTTGGATGTGAACACAAATCCAAGGCCAACCACTGTGGCAAACATCACAAATGTTCCTGCAATAATTTTATTTTCTCAGTTCATGAAGAAGTAGGTTTTTTTTTTTTTGATAAATTCATGAAGAAGTAGTTATATAACCTTTTTCTGTATATAATAAAATATGAAAGTAATTACCTGTGGAACTCCACTGAAGCAAGAAATTGAAATAGTAAGTAACAAGCCATGAGCTTATAGAGGTGGCCAAGTTACACACTGTTCCTGCAGCTCCTTTCACGTCTACTGGATAAATCTAGAAAAAAAAAGTGATGAAAAAAAAACAAAACATAAATTATAAATTTATACTAATGAATTAATATTTCGATATATGTGGTTTATTATTGAAAATTTTGATTAATTTACCTCTGATGCTATGATCCATGGTATCGGTCCCATTCCTAATCCGTATGCTCCAAAATACACCTAATTTAATAAATACACAAACACGCAATGTTTTAGTTTTGCATTGTTTAAATAATGGTCTTTTGGTTTTATATTTAAAAAAAAAAAAATTGGTCTTTTGAAAAAAATATTTTTTGAGATGATAGTTTTTTAATTTTTTATTATTATTAATTACCATAACACTAACGAGAGCCAAGAAAGGTGTTCCTGTTTCCCAGTAATTGTTCTTCTGCAGAGTAAGAAAACCGGAGACATTACAATCCCGTTTTTCAAAAAAGAAACCAAACCACCGGTTTAGTAGTGTAAGAAAATACGCATGCCTGTAAGAAAAATGAAATGGCTGTTGCAAGACAACCCAAGAACATTCCAGCTTGAGAAACCTACAATCACTCAAAAACTTCTCCTTAATATTCTTAAAAAAAAAAAATCAAAATAACCTATCGATTCAGTTATTTACACTTTCGGTTTTCGAGTTTGAAGTTTTATTTACCAGTAGGAGAGAACGTCTTCCAGATATATCCACAAGCACAACACCTAAAATGCCTCCAGACATCTACAATAATGTGTGTTTAAAGTGAACGGTACATGAATATATTAGAGTGTTATACAAAAAAAAACATACACACACACACACACTTTAAGTATTAGAGTCATGCTCTATGATCTTATATCAGTAAAACCTGAACGATAGATGTCGTTATGAATCCAATGTCACTTGATACACCTGATCATCAGATAATTATTGACTGGTCGATGAAGCAAGATTGAAGAAGAAGAATGAGGTTTTATTTACCGGTAGAGGTGAAAATGGAGTCAGTGTAAAAAGTATAACCATTAAGACCTCCAAGTTGAGGCAAAGTTATAAGAACAACTCCAATCTGTGTAAACAAACCAATGGGTTAAATAATCAAGAAAATGCAAAAGAAACAATGCTTTCAAATATTTCTTTACTTCTTTTTGAAGAGTTACTTACAGTAAGTGACAATGCGTATTTTCGCTGAAACAGCTTGAAGAAACCATGGCCATCAATGTCTTGTTTAACATGTTTTGTATATTCCTGATGATCATTAAAAAGTTGGGAAGTCAATGTAAAAACAATATTTATATATATATATATATATATATATATCATATGATTATTAATGCTTATATGTTCATATGAGCCTTACTAATATCTCTGCTGCTTCCTCTGATACATCAGAATTTGCTCCTCGCAAGCTTAACAAAATCGCCTCGACCTCCTTTTCCCTGCCTACTTTAGCCTACAAACATATTTCATTTTAGTTTATTTGATTTAAGGTCACAAAGCAAGTTTTCTGGTAAAGAATAATCACGTGCTTACTAGCCATCTAGGAGATTCAGGTATGAAGAAAAGAAGAGGCAGAATCATAAGGCAAGGTAAAGATCCTGCACATGACAAAACACAAAACCATTAAGTACAATATTTTTCTTCTAGGAAAATTTAGAAAGTTTGATTTTTGCATTCATGCAATGAGAGAATCAATCTCATTTACATACCCAAAATGGCTAAATTGCGCCATGCAACGACCGTTCCAAGTGCATAAACGACTGATATACCAACGCCCGCGAATAACTGTAGAAGTTTCAAAGCTTGTATTGTAGGAACATTACGATTTTATAACAGTTTTCAAGATTTTTGGTTCTCTTAATTTACCTGCGACAAAGAAGAAGCAGCTCCTCGCAAATTTCTTGGTGCTATCTCGGTTATGTAAACCGGTCCCTGTTATTATCAGCTTATATGACTTATTACAAAAAAAATAAAAAAATAAAAAATCTTGCCAACAGAAACAGATTATCCGTTTTGACCCTCTATCACTTTAACACATCAAAAACCAAAAAGTAACATTTGCAAGCAAAATATGTTCAATATAGACCCACCTCTAAATCGAAGTTGTGAGAACAAAATATCAGATAACATAAAATCCAGAAAACCGAAATCAAACAAAATTGATTAAAGGTTGTTGATCTTTAAAAATAACACATTTTCAAAATTACCATCACAATTCTAAAATTCCAAAAATACCACAAAGATAAAAACTTAGGTTGCGGAATGGTTCCTAAAAAATTCGGAAAGGTCTTTAAATGATTTAATAGTTTACCTTATTACACATTTGGCAACATTCGTGTGAATAACAAATTTGTGGTATTTTTTGGAACATTTCCAAAGTATTGGTATGTTATTAATTAAGACACGTTTTTTTTTCCTGAAAATTTAATTAATTAAGACATGTTTTGTGGTAATTTTAACGTATTTCTCTATGATTTAAACACCGCTAGTTTTATCCATACCAAGTATGCGCTAACTCCGACCGAGATCCCTTGCAATAACCTTCCAACATCGAGCAGCCAAACGTTCTTTGTAACAAAAAAAAAATTACAGAACAAAAAAACGACATAATATAAAATCATTTATAGACTTTTTTTTTGATTAAAAAATCATTTATAGACTTGAGCAAACAATTTCATTATTGTATTACAAAATAAATTAAGAAAAGTCAGAAA
>VBRH01000788.1:14766-27155 GCA_014578085.1 Cardamine resedifolia | reverse complement strand
AAAAAAAAAAAAAAACACTTCCTCTCATAATCACTCATCAGCCATCGCAAGGAAGATTGAAGATTAGGTGTGTAAGGCCCAATTAAGACAAAGGGGACCCAACTTGGGCCTCGATAATTTACTTTCAGCCTGAAATATTCGGTGTTTTAAAGAAAAGTCCAAAATACTACTGTTGACAGTTCGAAATTCAAAACTTTTTCAAATTTTTATGATTTTCAAATTTTTTCGAAGTGAATATTCTGCTGACCAGTGACCAATAAACAAAAGGAATTTTCCTTTCTAGAACAAAAACATTGACCATTTTCAAAAATATAACCACAATTTGTCTATTTTTAATAATTATTATAAAGTAAGTTTAATTTTATTATCCGAGCAATTTCAGCAAAATTGACGACAAAGACGACTCTAACACTCAGATAATTGATGAGACTGAGAATAGATATATTCCAATTTCAGTCAAACATATACAACTCATATATTCACTCTCCGATCTCATCATTCATCTTCTTCTTCAACCCAAGAAAATTCTCCTCCTTTGATAATGGGTTGCTTTAGCAGTAAACACCAGAAAACTCAAAACGACGCCGGAAAAACTTCAATTCCGATCAACCCAGTACAAACCCATGTAGTTAATCAAGTGTCTGAGCATCAAAAACCTCAAATCCCAACGACCCATCAACCAAAACCAACAAGTCAACCAATCCATCAACAGATTTCAACACCATCTTCAAATCCAATCTCAGTTCGAGACCCAGAGACTATACTAGGTAAACCATTCGAAGACATCAGGAAATTTTACAGCTTGGGGAAAGAATTAGGTCGAGGTCAATTTGGGATTACGTATATGTGCAAAGAGATTTCAACTGGGAACACTTATGCTTGCAAATCGATTCTTAAGAGGAAGCTTATTAGTAAGCAAGATAAAGAAGATGTCAAGAGAGAGATTCAGATAATGCAGTATATGTCTGGACAATCTAACATTGTTGAGATCAAAGGTGCTTATGAAGATAGACAATCTATTCATTTGGTTATGGAGTTGTGTGCTGGTGGAGAGTTGTTTGATAGGATTATAGCTAAAGGTCATTACTCTGAGAGAGCTGCTGCTGGAATCATTAGGTCTATTGTGAGTGTTGTTCAGATTTGTCATTATATGGGTGTGATTCATCGTGATCTTAAGCCTGAGAATTTCTTGCTTTCGAGTAAAGAGGAGAATGCTATGCTTAAAGCTACCGATTTCGGGTTGTCCGTGTTTATCGAAGAAGGTGAGTCTATATATTGAACATATTTTTAGCGTTTTTTGATGTTTTGATAGAACCATCTTTAGGAGATTTGGTATGTCAATGTTTAGAATCTATAAGTTTGTGTTGCATAAGTCTTTTGGTATTGTTGTTTTTTTTTTCAGTCATGAGCAAAACTGGTGACTTATGTTCCAATGCATAGAAATTTCCTCTTGTTCATATAAAGTTTAGCTTTTTAATATCGGGAATCGGGTTGTCTTTTAGCTCGGATTGTGGTCTTTATGATATTGTCAAGTATGCTATTTATTAATGTTTGGATTCTATAAGATTGTCTTGCAAAAAACTCGTTAGTATTGAAAATCTGCGTTTTTTTTTTTTGCTTCAGCCATGAGCTAAATTGGTAACTTATGTTCCAATGGATAGAGATGGTAATGAAATCTGGGTCTTGCACAAAACTCTGTAGTATCGAGAATTGGGTTTATGTTGTCTTTTTGTACAGATTGTGATCTTTACTATATTGTGAAGTATGCCATGTTTGTTTAGTTTCATTCTTATGTTAAAATGCTTGATGCGACGTTTGTGAAACCAACAAATACAGGGAAAGTTTACCGGGATATAGTCGGGAGTGCTTACTACGTTGCTCCTGAAGTATTAAGGCGAAGTTACGGGAAAGAAATCGACATTTGGAGTGCAGGTGTTATTTTATACATCCTACTCAGCGGAGTACCTCCTTTTTGGGCCGGTAAAATTGCCTTTAAGCTAACCAAAATCCTTGATTTGTTTTCTTCTTGAGATTTGATATGTAGTCATATGTTGTATTGTAGAAAATGAGAAAGGAATATTCGATGAGGTTATAAAAGGCGATATTGATTTTGAAAGCCAACCATGGCCCTCTATATCTCTGAGCGCAAAGGATCTTGTCAGGAAGATGCTAACCAAAGACCCGAAGAGACGAATCTCTGCTGCAGAGGTTCTTGGTGAGCATGTCTACTATCTTTATAGATTATTCTACAAACAAGAAAATATGAATGCTAGTTTATATGATCTTAAGCAATCAAATTGAAATTCCATATTATAAGCATAATTATACATTCTAGGCTCAACACTAATTTATGTGATCTAAAGCAATCTAATTGAGTTTATGGTCGTCTAGTAATGATTTTCTAATCTATAGCTTATGGTTTATAGAACATCCTTGGATCAAAGACGGAGAAGCCCCGGACAAACCTATTGATAGCGCTGTTTTATCCCGTATGAAGCAATTCCGAGCAATGAACAAGCTTAAGAAGCTAGCTCTAAAGGTAGAGAAGTGGCTCCAAAAATTATGAAACTATCTTTCTTTACTACTAATTTTGAATCTCGCTTATCATCTTGCTAACTCTCTTTATTTTCTAATCAATTGAAACGTTTCATATCTACCGGTACCTGAACTTTGGGTTGTGATTTGTGTGTTTGGTTTGCACTTTGCAGGTTATCGCGGAGAGTCTATCAGAAGAGGAAATCAAAGGTCTTAAAACCATGTTTGCGAATATGGATACCGACAAAAGTGGGACAATCACATATGAAGAACTAAAAACTGGGCTGAGTAGACTTGGATCTAGGCTCTCTGAATCTGAAGTTAAGCAACTCATGGAAGCCGTGAGTTATCTTCACCATCTTGATTTCACTTTTTCGCAATCGAGAACTTAAAAAAGACAAATATTAAAACACATGATGATAACCTTCTCAGGCTGATGTGGATGGTAATGGAACAATCGACTACTACGAGTTTATCTCTGCGACAATGCATAGATACAAATTGGATCGAGATGAGCATGTATACAAAGCTTTCCAACACTTTGATAAAGACAACAGCGGGTAAGTTTCTTCCATTTTCACTTTACGAATCAATCTCCATCAATCATTTCTTGTGTCAAGAGAATCGAGATTCGAATGTGTAACTATTATGAGGCATTAATCTGAATGCCTTGATTATACAACAGGTACATAACTAGGGATGAGTTGGAAAGTGCCATGAAGGAATATGGAATGGGGGATGAAGCTAGCATCAAAGAAGTTATATCCGAAGTTGATACCGACAATGTAAGCCGCACTCTCTAACATAAGCCAACATCTCAATCATTAAACCGGTGCTTGAACCCTTGTAATGAAACTCTGTAAACAGGATGGAAGAATAAACTTTGAGGAGTTTTGTGCGATGATGAGGAGCGGTACCACGCAGCCACAAGGGAAACTTCTTCCGTTTCATTGATCAAAACAAAATGGTTGTTGTTTCTGGGAGAAACATAGATCCCAACAAAGTTTATCAACCGAAAGCGATTCTCAAACCTGGAGAAGAAGTGCTAAACCGGGAAAAACCGAGGTGAGAGTAGTTGATACATTCTCAGAATGTTCTTCTGTGATCTTATGTGGCCTTGTTTAAAAGTCATCCACAACAACAGATTTATTTATCCTTCTTCTTAGTTAGTTGAAACTGAGTTTGAGATACCGTCATGTCTTCGCTCTTTGTAACAATAACAAATCCACTTTGTTCTGTTTGTAACTTTCTAGAGACCCTTCTTAAGCCTTATGATGACTTTAAAAGAGTGATTCTATTGTTATCTTTTGTTCTCCTTTGAATTTTGTAAAATCAATTATCCGTAAATTATCTTACTAAGATCAGAAGCTGTTTGTGCTTTATGTCTCACTGAAAAAAGGAGTCGAGAATTAAGTAAAATGAATTCCCAAATTCGCCCTAAACCAAACTAATTCATTTACAGATTTGGTTGATGTGATTGGCTTAGGAAAAGAGAAAATAGCACTCTTAGGTCTGGTTGTTTGTGTATTTGGATAAATGAACCTAAACTTATCTATTTTGATGTAAAATGAAAAATATAAGTGATATTGGATATTGTATAGATACCTCATTTTTTAATTAATATGTTTGATTAGCTTTTTTTTCTATGGCTTCTACAAGATTTTTTTTTAAACGGTTATTTGATTATTATCACTTCGAACCAGACTTAACAAAGTTACAGAAAGACCATACATACATTTTAAACAAAAAAACTAAAAAACAATACAACGTGAGAAGCAAATTTTTTTTCAAAAGTTTCTTATTCGCTAATAGATAAACATATCTGTTATTTTCCTTCTTCGTATTCGAACTCGATCTCAAACTATTGAGATTTTGGCTATCATCCGACTATGAAACACCGTATTAACTTCGCAAGTTTCAAAACACCAATGTATAAAGACTTCAAACTCTACGTCTAATGGTTGTTTCTGTAAAAATTTGTATTATTCCCCTAAGTTTTAAACAAACCAACAGAAAAACTGGCCGAAATACACTATTTTTTTGTTAAAATTTCATAATTAATAATTTATTTATCTTTCAAAAGTTAGGGTTCAACATTTGGGATTTATGGTTTATTTCCGAGAGTAGATTTAAAATATATATATATATATATATAATTAGACTTTAAAATTTTAGGATTTCGATTTTATACTATTTTGTTAGTATATAAAAATATTTAGTATATTCCTAATTTTAATACAAACTTTACACTATTTTCAAAACTCTCCCAAACTCAAACAATACTGACAAAAGTCTAAAACTAACAAGTTTTGGAGGCCTAATGAGTCAACTGTAAACTAACCAATATACCAATCGTACGATTCGAACCAAAGAGTACATCGTCATCAAGAATCTTACATTTAGACAATCATCTGTCTTCACTGCTCTTCTTCAACGTCAATCCTCAAAAATTCTACCTAAATTCCCAATCATATTCATGGGTTGCTTCTGCAGTAAAACCCTACCACCATCACATCTTGTCTCCGATCAAGAACCAGGGACGATTCTTGGGAAGCCACTGAAAGACATCAACAAGCATTATAAACTCGGCAAATAATTAGGCAAAGGCAATTTCGGAACAACCTACATGTGCAAGGAGATTGCCACAAACAACAGTTACGCCTGCAAATCTATACCAAAGAGTAAGCTAAGAAGCAAAGAAGACAAATAAGCTGTGAAAACAGAGATTCAGATCATGGATCATGTTTCAGGACAACCAAACATCGTACAGATCAAAGGTGTTTACGAAGATATGAAATTTATCCATATTGTTATGGAGTTGTGTAGCGGTGGAGAGTTATTCGACAAGATTGGTAATAACTCTTACTCGGAGAAAGATGCTGCTAGAATCTTTAGGTCGATTGTGAATACTGTGCAGATTTGTCATTCTTTAGATGTGATTCATCGAGATCTCAAGCCTGAGAATTTCTTGTTCTCTAGTGAGGATGATAATGCTAACCTCAAAGCTATCGATTTCGGATGTTCTGTTTACATCAAAGAAGGTGAGCTAAAGATTTTATCTTTCATAGTTTTATTTGTGGCTTATTGTTCCAACGAATTTGCTTTAGATGTCATATGTTTATCTTAGTTCATTGGAAATCAAGATTTTGATCATATTGTCAAGTATGCTATTTTTAGTAAGTTTGATTCATGTTTCCAACTACAGGAAAAAATCTTGAGAGCTTGAAAAAAACCCGTGAAGCATCACCTCATTAAAAACCTTAACATAGAAAAACCTCTTGCGATAAAAATTATGTTAAGGGAAAAAAAGTGTGATGTCCACGGACTAGAGGACACGATCAAGGGCATGAAAGGTCTACAAGCCCAAGTTTGTTATAGATGTGAGTGCAAACTTTGAGACTTGCAGCCTTGGTGAAGATGTCCGCCAATTGGTCTTTGCTTCGAGTATAGCAAGGAATAATGACTTCCTCTTCGATCTTCTCGCGGACTTTGTGACAATCCACCTCAATGTGTTTGGTCTGCTCATGGAGCACGGAGTTGGATGCAATGTGAATGGCAGCTTGGTTGTCACAATGCATGGTGATGGGACTCGAGGATTTAATGCCGAGATCTTTGAGAAGAGCCAAGAGCCACGTTAGCTCATTTGTGAGTTTCCTCATTGCTCGGTACTTCGATTCCGCGCTTGAACACGAAACCACCTTTTGCTTATTCGACTTCCAAGTTACCTTCAATAAAGGTGCAGTAGCCGGTTGTTGACTTCCTATCCAATGTATCTCCGGCATAATCCGCATCACAATATCCTACTATCTCGGTGTTCTCCTTTCTTTCCATCCAAATTCCTTGGCCCTGACCTCCTTTGAGATATCGAAGGATTCGTTCCATCATGCTCCAATGATACTTTATTGGGACTTTCATGTGTTGACTAACCTGATTCACAGCAAAGCAAAGGTCAGGTCTAGTAATGGTTAGGTAGATTAGCTTACCTACAAGCCGGCGGTGTTGTGCCTGATCTTCATATGGTTTATCATCTTCTTATTCTTCTTCGTTTTCCCCCTTTCGCTTGACCTTGTAGCCATCTATGAGTGGAGTCTTGGCTGGTTTTGCTCCAAGTTTTCCTGTCTCATTCAAAATATCAAGTGTGTACTTCTTTTGTGAAAGAAATAAACCTTCCGGAGAACTACAAACTTCAATTCCTAGGAAGTACTTTAGTTATCCAAGGTCTTTAATATCAAAAGAAGATTTTAGAAAGATTTTGGTTGATTTAATACCTTCCTTATCATCGCCGGAGATGATAAGATCGTCCACATAGATGAGAACTACGATGATACCTTGGGAGCTTTGTAGTGTGAACAAGGTGTGATCGGCTTCGGATCTCATGAAGCCTCTAGTCTTGAGTGTTGAACTCAACTTGTGGTACCAAGCTCTTGGTGATTGCTTCAATCCATAGATATATTTCCTAAGACGTATAACCTTTCCGGGAGCAATGGAACCTTCAAGGCCGGGTGGAGGGGTCATGTACACTTCTTCCTCTAATTCGCCGCCTTGTAGGAATGCATTCTTGACATCCATCAGCCACAGCTCCCAAGAGAGATTAGTAGCCAAAGAAAGCACAACTCTTACCGTGTGGAGCTTAGCTACGGGAGCAAATGTGTCTGTATAATCTTCTACATAGAGTTTATCGCAGCAACGATGCGTAGACATAGATTAGAACGAGATGAACATTTATACAAAGCATTCCAATACTTTGATAAAGATAATAGCGGGTAAGTTAATAAATCAAACAAAGATTTGAAAATGTAAGTAAGATAGAATGTGAATTTATTATACGATAGGTACATAACAAGGGATGAATTGGAGGTAGCCATAAAGGAGCATGGAATGGGAGATGAAGCTATCATCAAAGAGATATTATCAGAAGTCGATAAAGATAACGTAAAATCGACCTCTATAATTTCCCGGTTTAACAATTAACCGGTTCTGAATCTTGTAATGAATTCTGTGTAGGATGGAAAAATAGACTATGAGGAATTCTGAAGTGACAACTTGCAGGCACAAGGGAAACTTCTTAGTATCCATTGATCATAACTCATAAGCTCTTGTTTTTGTTTAACCCGAAAGCGGTTTTGTTAAACCTGGTGAACAAAAGCCAAACTGGGGAAAACCGAGGTGAAAATTGTTGATCTTGAAATTTGTTTATATGTCTTCTTGTAGTTGTAACCAAGTTGTTTTCTTGTAAAAAGCTCATTAATAATACCTTGTAATATTTCTTGAAGAGCTGGTACTTATGAAGACTTAAAAAGTAATTCTTTTGGTATTTTTTTCCCCCTCTAAATTCTGTAAAGATTGATTAACATTGGTTTCAAACATTGGAAAATATGTTAAACGGATTTGAAGCACATTCTTTCAACAAAAAATAAATGATAAATAAGTGAAAAAAAATATATATATATTTTTGTCAAAACTTTGTAACATTTGATGATAACTTTTCAGGTTAACGATAATGTCTTTAGTACGAGCGACGTCATTTCGCCTTCTCTTCTGACAAAATCATCTCTCCATTTAATGATTTTAGTTTGTTTTTTCACCCAAGGATAAAAAAATGGGCCTTTTATTAAATAATATTGATGGGCTCAAGATGTATCATAAAGAAGCCCATTAAAGCCGTTAACTATATCAAGAGTCCCACATCGCTCAGACGGAAAGAAAAAGCAGAGTTTATATATCGTTGAAGTCGAAGAGATGATTGTCCCTTCGGGGACATCCGATAAAATTGGAACGATACAGAGAAGATTAGCATGGCCCCTGCGCAAGGATGACACGCACAAATCGAGAAATGGTCCAAATTTTTTTTTATTTGTTTTCGTTATTGCAGCTCTGGTGTTCGTTGTCAAATGGATTTTGTTCCCAATTCCGGTAAAGTTCTGATCTTTATTGTAAACCCTTGAATTGGTTTTGCTCAGTCTCTTAACAATGTCCTGTGTGTATTTGTACAAAAGATTAAGACTTTGATGCTGGTTAGGTCTTGAACAATACTATTTTGGATTTCTTGTTTCAAAATTTCATTTATTGGATAGGAAAATTTTGTTTAGGGAATGAGGAAAATGCATAGGAAGCTGGTTAGGATTTTCAGAGACTATTGATGTTCACAGCTTCTAGAAAGTTTTGATTAAAACTATGGATTCTTATGTGGTGTGTATCAATTGTTGTTATAATGTTTCAGCTTTAAGCTTTGAAGAATCAAATGGTTCCATAAGGTCTTTGAATCGGCTCGGATTGAGGACTACTTTGCATAAGCCAAAGGTTTTACTTTGACAATGATCTCAGATTATGATTCAGGTAAAATAAGAGCTAATTCTTTTTAGTTATTATAATACAGTTATCAGGAAAACTACTAGCCTCTTATTATGAGTCTAAGATTGTGGTTTGGCCTTGTGAGTCACGTGACCTGCTAAAACCCAAAGAGCTTCATTCTTATGGTTTCACCATTTCACTCTTCATTATCCAAAAAGAAAACTAACTCATTTTTATCATAGTAAATCAGTTATGAGGAAAACAACTAGCCTCTTATGGATGTGGAGCTTCAGAATTCAGACTCAGGAATCTATGAATTGTAAAGAAGCAAGTTTTTCAACTGTGTGAATCACGAAGACATAAGATGTTCTATTCTCAGAAACACCAAAAAAGGGGACTTAAGATCAAAAGAGTCATAACCTTAAGCTGATTCTGCAGCCAAAACCATACTTTTTTTGTTTTTTGTGTGTCTTTTGGTTGAAAAAGAAAGAGAGTTTCTCAGCTTCTCTTCTCAATCGTTTAGTTTAGCAAATCGTTTATTATCTCCAGATTCCCTTTAACATAGTTTTGATGGTGAAATCTCGAGCTTTTCGTCTTCAAGAAGAGCTGAAGAGGAAGAAGAAGAAGATCACATAGAGGGTAAGACAAAGTGTATAGATAAAATAGTTTGAGAACAAAAGAATTAAACAATGTCAAAGGTCATTAGCCATTATTAATTTTATTAACCTTTGCTCTGTCTTACAAGTTTTGTTAAAAGTAAAACTATGAAATCTGTTTCAATTGATTTGTATCTATGCATTCATATGGAAATCTGTTTCAATTTGTATCTATGCATTCATAGGAAAATCTGAAACTTCAACAACAAGTTTCCTTTAATCCACCAACATCTGATATGTTAATTTAAATATATATATAATTTTTTGGACTGCCAAAATTTAATCAATACACGAAAAACAGTATAAAAAGTCCAATTATATAGAAAAATGACCAAGTTGAATATCTAAAGACCAATATTAATGTTGCCAGGAAGAAATGAAATTTTATTTGAATATTTTTAAAAGATCAATAGAAGAAATTTGAATATTTATAGTCCAATATACTAAGTAGTATTTAAATGCTTTGATCTCAAATGCAATAATACAAAGTGTAGATAACTAGCTTTAGAACAAAAGTACTAAACAATGTCAAAGGTCATTGGCCATTATTAATTTACTAACCTTTGCTCTGTTTTACAAGAAGTCTGTTTCAATTTGTATATCTGCATTTATAGGAAAATCTGAAACTTCAATAACAAGTTTCCTTTAATCCACATCAGATATGTTAATTAAATAATATTCTTCTTAAACCCCTAAACCATATGAAAATTCCCAACTCAAATTCATGGGTTGCTGCGGCAATTAAATCCTATCAATTATAGAGAAAATTAAGTAAATAGATAATTAATACACGACAAAAAAAAAGTATAAAAAGTCTTCGATGACTAAAGTTCAATTATGTAGAAAAATGACCAAGTTGAATATTTAAAGACCAATGTTAATGTTGCCCACTACCACAAGGCAGGAAGAAATAAAAATTTATTTGAATATTTTTAACAGACCAATATAAATTTGCATACTTAAAGACCAGTATACAATATAAATGCTGCAGCCAAAAAAAACAGATCTCCAACAAAACTTCAAAAACCAAATTCTTAAATCTTACATTTTTGACGATATTTCTCTTGTCTCCAAGATCATCTTCTTAATGGGTTGCTTCTACAGTAAAATCCTAAAACATTCGAAAAGACCATTCTTGAGAAACCATTCGAGAACGTCAGAAAGCTTTACAGTTTCGAGGAAGGATTATTAGGTAAAGGTAAATTTGGTATAACAAGAAAATGCATAGAGAAATCAACAGGCAAGACTTATGCTTGCAAAACCATAAGCAAGAAGAAGCTAAAGAGTGAAGAAGATAAAGAAGCTGTGAAAAGAGAGATTCTGATAATGAGGCATTTATCTGGACAACCAAACATTGTGGAGTTGAAGGATGCTTACGAGAGTAAAAAATCAGTACATCTTGTAATGGAGTTTTGTGGTGGTGGAGAGTTATTTGACAAGATCTTAGCTAAGTGCAATGATCAAGGTCATTCATTACTCGGAGAAAGATGTTATTGGAGTCATAAGGCCTATTGTGAATGTTTTGCAGATTTGTCATTCCATGGGTGCGATGCATCGTGATCTCAAGCCTGAAATTTCTTGCTCTCGAGTAAAGATGAGAATGCTATGCTCAAAGCTATTGATTTTGGGTGTTCTGTTTTCATCGAACAAGGTAAGTTCTCCAGAGACTGTATCATATATCATTCTTTGATTGCGTTTGATAGGTTTTGCTGTGTATGATATCATGTTATAGGACTTACGTATATCGAGAATCGGGTTTATGTTAGAGGTTGATCTTTAATCGAATCATCTTAGGAGATTGATAGTTTATGGATTGGGTAATATGTCTATTAATATGCTTTCAATCTATATAAAGATTGTTTTGTAGGAGTATAAAAAAAAAAAGATGCGTTTGTTTGCCTTAGTCATGAGAAAATAAATTGGTGACTTTTGTTCCACAATGCATAGAGATCTTGAGAACAAAACTCCTTTAGTATCAAGAATCTGTTTTTTATGGTCTTTTTGTACATATTGTTTTCAAGTAAACCATATTATTAGTAGTTACTTTGATTCTTGTATTAATAAGATTGATTTGATGCAGGAAAAGTATACGAGGATAGGGTTGAGAGTGCTTACTACGTTGCTCCTGAAGTATTACAAGGAAATTATGGGAAAGAAGCTGACATTTGGAGTGCAGGGATTATTTTGTACATCCTACTCTGTGGCAAACCTTCCTTTGTCTCCGGTAAATACTTAAAGGTAACTGGATTTTAGTTTCTTCTTGAGGTTTATGTTTCCGTTTTGTATGTATATTGTTGTAGAACCTGAGGAACAGATGCTCGATGAGATTCAGAACGCGCATATTGATTTCCAAAGAAAACCATGGCCTTTGATATCTATGGAGGCAAAAGATCTTGTCATGAAAATGCTTACTAGAAACCCGAAGAAACGAATCTCAGCTGCAGAGGTTCTTGGTATGTACAAGTCCCTTTAATTTTATTTCTGTTTTCTATATTTGTTCTTCTTGGTAAGTCCCTTGTTTTGTAATGCTATTACTACTAACTACTAACTACTTATCCTCTGTTGTGTTTGGGATAAGCCTATTGATGGCCTTGTTTTATCGCGTTTGAAGTGATTTCTAGCTATAAACAAGATTAAGAAGGTTGCTAGAAAGGGAAAAAAGATTATCCCATTCCCGATTCTTGCTACCTCTTTAAGTATTTTCTAAGCAGCTCATAGTTAACTAATATTAACCATAGGAGTAGTGGCCTAGTGGTAGGACATGGGTTGGTTCCCTTGTGTCCCGAATTTGATTCCCCCTTGATACGGAGGGTTGTTCTTTAAATCGGAATTTCCAAAGCTTGCCTCCAAAGACTGGGGACATTAACGGCCGAAGGCCCAGAACTCTCACAAGATATCAAAAAAAAA
>VBRH01000787.1:53102-63159 GCA_014578085.1 Cardamine resedifolia | reverse complement strand
CCGAATTAATTAAATCAATTAATTTTCGGAATGCGGGCGTTACAACACACCAAAAATATGAGGTAAAATGCACTAAAATACATGCATATCAACCTCTCACGCCCTTGATCATGTCCTCTAGTCCGTGGAGGTCACACTCTTTTTCGCTTAACATAGTTTTTATCCCAAGAGGTTTTTCTATGTTAAGGTTTTTAATGAGGTGATACTTCACGGAGTTCCAAGCTTAGCCTCTGTCTCGAAGGCTAAGCTTAAGGGGGAGTATTGATCTGGATACTTGTAGCGGTCCGACTGTGGCGGTCACCTACCACCACAAACGGCAAGAAAAGCATGGCGGTTCATATGTGGCGGTAGCCTACCGCCATGTGTGCGTGAGTCGTCTGTAGCGGTCCATCCATAGCGGTCAAATGACCGCTATAGATGTCTCCTGAATGCGTGTTTGAGGACGGCGTGTAGCGGTCAGCCTATAGCAGTCACCGACCGCCACACACAGCATGACGGTTCATATGTGGCGGTAGCCTACCGCCATGTGTGCTGGTGTCGTCTATAGCGGTCCATCCATAGCGGTCAAACGACCGCTATAGATATCTCCTGAAAGCATGTTTGAGGATAGTGTGTAGCGGTCCATGTGTAGCAGTCACCAACCGCCACACGCTGCATGGCGGTCCCTCTGTGGTGGTCCCCTACCGCCACAGACCACAACTCCTTTAAATCCAGAAAATGTTTCTCTCCACTCACATTTGAATTCAAATGTGAGGCTCCTCCTTAGGCTCCGATTTCAGGGGTCTCTAGGGTTTGTTTATGCTATAAATATGTTGTAACACTCTTCATTAACACTTAATGAATCAAGTATTCTTTGTTACTATTCTCTTTAGTTCTTATACACTTCATGTTCTTCATATACTCTCTCCCACACTCTCTCTAGTCTTCATATTCCACAAATTCTAACATCAACAGGAGTACGCATGCTCAGCTGGGGTCTAATTCAGCTTTGCTTATTTTGTGGAGAGAGAGACGAGTCGCGAGATCACTTGTTTTTTGCGTGTCCTTATACGTTCACGATTTGGATTGACATAGTAGGGGATATGCTGGGTATTGCACCTGATCCAGACTGGACTTCTACTCTGCAATGCCTAATCGCCCACAAATATGATACTCTAGTTTTCATCTTGTTACATATAGTTTCCAAGCATCGATCTATCATGTATGGAGGGAGCGTAATGAACGACGTCACCAACATACTTATCGACCGACAGATTATCTAGTTCGTATAATAGAGAAGGTTGTCCGTAACAGGATTGTCTCCCTCCGTTACCATACGAATCCAAGACTACCGAACCTTCTTCAACGATGGTTGCAAGTTAGAGAAGTGCATTAACTTGCACATTGTTTTAATTTACACGTTTTTTTCCCCTTTTTAGCTTGTAAATAAACATTTTGTTGATTAATAAATTTGACATTTCAACAAAAAAAAATTTTTTAATGGAAGAGGCTTTGAACCTTGGCTCTCATATCCCATCATTCTGAAAACCAAAGTATGTAATATGTTCTCCGTCCAAGTTTCATTTGAATATGTAACCTCTAAGATTTTTTGGTGTTTTCTAGTATATCTCTAAACAAATTCTCATAGTTAACGCATAAACAAAGCTAAAATTGTAAAATATGTGAAAGAAAAGGGGGTAAATGGGATATTTATAACAGATCTAAACAGTAGATCTATGCAAGAGAAGACTCATATAGAAGGAAAATGCAAGAAACTTTCTGAGATTGGTACAAATGGTGTTTTTCTGATGATATATTGATTTGTACATAAATTCGTTGTAAAATTTAGTAATAATCCAATGACTATGTAAAAGTTCTTAAATTTAAGATTGAAAATTTTAAATATATTTGTCTTTTGTTCGAGAATCTTGCAAACACAGAGTAAATAGCACTCTGGACTGCAGCGCCATCTAAGACATTATGTAGGTCTTGAGGCAAAATTCAAAAAATATGCCTTCTCTAAAAATAAAAATTTTCCAAAACTTTTATGAGCTTCTTTTACTTATTAGGCCTTGGAGCAAGTTAAAACAAATAAACTCTTAAAATTACATTTAATTAATGGTTACCCTCAAGGAATGATTATTCCCAAAAAGATTTACGACAAGGTGGCCCTCTCTTGCCCTATTTGTTTATTCTATGTGCATATGTAATGAGTCCGCTGTTAGATGTCAATATGCTCGAAAGGGTAAAATCAAATGAATAAAAATAGATGATGACTCACTTTTCTTTTGCCAAGCAAATCGTAAGAACTGTCTAGATATTAAGGAAATATTTTGTGTTCATGAATTGTGCTCTGACCAAATGATAAACCAGAAAAAATTATTTATTACTTTTGGCTCTCAAGTAGATGGACAAACTCAAGAACAGCTTAAACAAGTATTGAGAATTAATAATCAGGGTGGAGGGGGAAATATTTAGACCTCCCTGAACAATTTGGTCGAAACAAAAAATATATGTTAACTATAATATCGAACGAGTACGACAACATACATTTTCTTAGAGTGTCAAATTTTTATCGCCAGACGAAAAAAAAAATTCTTTTAAAAGCTGTAGCCTTAGCTATGCCAGTTTATTCTATGTCTTGTTTCAAAATACCTTTCAAAGTTATCTCGGAAATCAATAATATCATGTTACAATTTTGGTGGAAAAAGGAGAACAAAAACATGGAATACTTTGGGTTGCATGAAATAAATTTTAATTATCAAAAAAAGATAGAGGTCTAGGTTTAGAAACTTAAAGAAATTTAATGATGCCCTCTTAGCCAAGCCATGGACTCCTAAAACATCCATACAACATTTTTGCAAAACTATATAAATTCTGATTTTATAGAGATGATAATGTATTTGAGGCCATATCACGTAAACACCAATCTTACGGCTGGTCATATATTTGGGATTGAATTATTAAAGAAATGATGTTGAAATATTATTGGGAACGGAAACTCAATAAAAGTCTTTAAAAATGCATGGTTACCAACAAAGCCATCCAGACTGGCGTATTCGATTCATCAAGATAATAACATGTTGGTATGCGATTTGATTAAACAAAGAGGAGTCTACAAATCATGGAATGAAGAAGTTTTAGATGTTGTATTGACGGATGAAGACAAAGCCTATGTCTGTAATATTTACGTGGCCCAAAATGAAAAGGAAGATAAAACTGTTTGGAACTACACTTCACATGGACATTACTTTGTGAAAATGAGATACTGGTTAGCAATACACAATATCGATATACAAACCAAACCAACCCATTATAGCCCCGCATGGAAATCTAGAAAAAAAATCAGTTGTGGAAGCTACCAATTATTCCTAAACTTAAAAATTTTCTATGGCGTATTTTATCAAAGGTTATTGAAACAACAACTAGATTAAACACACGAGGTGTAAGAATAGACAAGAATTGTCAAAAATGTTGTTTGGATGATGAGACAATTAATCATCTATTATTTACTTGTCATATTTCTCAACAAACATGGAGAATTTCATAATTGTCGTTCATAAACCATTTTGTTTTGACCAATAACATAGGGATAATAATCAGTTTTTCTTTAACATTCAAAATGAAAAGAATTTAATGAAGGCACAAAAGTTACCACTGTTCTAGGTTTATTGAAATCAGAAAATGATTTGTTATTCAACAAAAAAAAAAAAGATAACTTCAAAAAATTATATTGATGTTGCTAAGTCAGCTGTTTATGAATGGCTTACTAATAATAATTTACCCATACGAAATACCATCTATGAATCACAAAAATCATGGACTAGACCCTCTAATGGATGGCGGAAATGTAATTATGATGTTGGTTTTAGTCAAGCAACAAATCAGACATTTGGAGGAGGGATTATAAGAGATGGTGATGGTATTCCTAAATTTTGGGGCTCATCTAACCTTTGTTATATATCAACACCTCTCAAGGCTGAATGTAAACTATTAAATGCTTTACAAGTTATTTGGTACAAAGGATTCAAAAATGAAATATTCAAAGGTGATTGTCAAACCCTAGTGAAGATCATCGAAAACAATCAAGATGAAGTTTCAATTATAAATATGTGGAAGGACATCAAGACATGAGAGAAGAAGTATCAAATATATACGTTTCACTCACGTTTTAAGAAGTTACAATGAAGTTGCACATCTTTTACAGCTAGATATGACCCTCTAAACGATATTTACTTTACTAATTATATTTATCCACCAGTTTGGTTACCAAATTGTTTATATGGTGATTACGTTTACTCTCATTAATATATATAATTATTTTTCGTAAAAAATAAAAACTAATTGTGAGTCCTTTTCGTTTATGATCTCTGGGCGGTCACATTGTTTTCCCTTGTAGTTAAATCGGTGCTGCTTGGAGAAATCTTTAGATTTAGGAGTTTGACTCATTTGTTGTCTGAGAAAAACATGACCATTAGAATCGCCTATAAAAAATATCATGTTATAGTTGATTAAAAGAGGTCATTTAACCAAAAAAAATGATCTCCGACTTCCTAAGAAAGCAAACGCATTCATCCTAGAAGCTTCTCCAGACACAAGAAAATGGTGGAAGATGTTAAGGTTTATAGGCTTCTAATTCAAAACTAATTGACAATGATTTGAGTGGTCCATTCTTTCCTATCTAATTCTGATGTGGGATATTTTATCACACACATTCCCTCAAGATTATGGCACATGACCCATTATCTTCTACATAATCCTCATCATGCCCCCTCGAGATTATGGTTATTCTAGCTAATAATATCGACGGTTTTGACAGATCATCCATCATGGATCCGAGTGTGGACCAATTTCTGGGCCAAATTACATGATTGTGTGTCCAGGCTTTGATATCATATTAAAGTTTGTAGACTTTCAACTCAAAATCAATTGACAATGAGTAAAGTGGTTAATATCCCTTATATACTGCTCAAGTCTCTTCCCATTTTTTCGATGTGGGATATTTCATCACACACACTCCCTCAAGATTATGGCCCATGGTCTATTAATTTCCACTTAATCCTCATCAGAAGGACTCATTTAAAAGGGCATCATTCATGCACCTTATGATATGGTGATGACAATCATCATACCAATCGATAACGCATACATCATTATCTCAGTTTCCTACCACAAATCAATCATCTGATGGAAACTCACTAAGAAAGATAACGCATATGGTGTTGCAACTTACTAAGGAAGATAAGAAATATGGTGTTGCTCAGAGGCATCTCACTAGCCATTCTTACTTTTTTCGAAGATGTTGTTCTCTCCTCAGGTACCCAATTAACCGCCTTTGGGATTCTTGAAACTACTATGATACGAGTCACATAAAACATTTCAGATCGAAGTAAAAGTATATATATGAGCCCAAAAACCAATGTGCAAGTGTTGCATTGTAAGCTTTCCTTTTGGCTAATATGAAGAACTTGGAAATCGCATAAAGACTTGATTTTTAATCACCGTCAATGTTCTAAGTGGTTGTAATAACGTTCTTTAAGCAGAAAGATTTAGTCTCCTTCATGCTTCGTAGAAAATGTGGTTTCAAAGATAATGGAAAGAGACTCAACAATTAGTAGATTTAATTAACAGTTAAAGACAAGACAGAAGCATTGCACACTTATATTCATCATTGGATCAGTCATTTTTGCCAGTGTTCAAGTTGTTCACAGAAAACGGGAAAACAATCGTGTAGCCAACAAAATCGCTCAGATGGATATTTACAAGATCAACATCTTATTACTTGTAAATATCTCTGAGGATTACAACATTGTATTCACCGGTTGATGTTTCAAGACTATTTCCAAACATTATAAAATTAATAAAATTCAAATGTTAATAAAAAAATGAAATCAATGAATATTGTATGAAAAACATGTAATCCCGAACCCAGCTTTTCGTTGACGTTTTTCCTTGTAATTTAAGCAATGTTTTTCTTTTTCTTTTTCTAGTGATCTTTTGTTCTGTCTCAACCTCCGGGTAATCTAGTTCCGATCCCTTTTCCCAAAGCTATAATTTTAATATTAATTTTAAAAGAAAAAAAAAACATGTATTCCGAACAATTAGTTCCAATTGAAGGATATGATTTTTAACTAGGCCATATAAGCCGTTTCGTGACCCATTATGGTTATAGGCCCAACTAAATAAATGTCTATTTTGCGTTGACTATTTAGTACGACCAAAATATTAATTTAAGAAATAATTTACACAATTTATTTAAGGTAATTTAATGAAAACCCCATCAACTTTAAGCTCATCTACTTTTAAACCCTCAACTATATTTTTATTCAAAAAACCCCCTCAACAATTATCCGTTAATAGATTTGACCCTCATTAAAAAAAATTCATCTATGGTGATTGAAAATTGTTTTTAATGTCATAAAATGTCGAGACGTTTTTATTTATCATAGAAACAACAAGATTTGCTGACTTGGAGAGACTGTCAACAAGTTGGACATGTAGAATTTATTAATGTAACCCATAATATTTTTTGTTATTTACAAAACAAAAGGGAAGATAAAAAAAAAATAGATTTGGAAGCTTAATTCAGATGTGCTCTAAACAATTGTTGAAGTATATTCACAAGTCTAGGCTTGTCGTGATATTTGCTATACGCAAACCTGCTCCGTATCACTTTGTCAATGGTTCGAACAAGTTATGTTGTAGGGCTGGCCGATTGTTTGTGTTTCCTACCGTTTTTTCTCTCCACATGGTAGATGGTAGTTTGAAATGCTAGACGTAGAAGAATGTAATCTAGCTAACTGAAATTACCGTGAGTAAATTTTGTAAGAGTAGTTGACTGATCCGGTTCTATTGTACCTTGTAGCAAGGAGCCATGAACCTCCGTCCAAACTGTGAGCGTGTAAGGGTAATCAAAGAGCACAGGGTCCTTAGTCTTGTTTTGTTCACCACAAAACAGACAGCTTTGGATACATCCCCATCTTTTTGTCTGTGAACCTGTTAATAGTCGGTCTTTTATGGCAAACCAAGTGATGAAACCATACCTTGGCACCGTCTGCCTAAACCAATTCGAGATTTTTACATACATTTCATGTTGTTTTTCATTAAAAAAATCTTGTTGTTTTAATGATTAATAAAACCACTCAACGTTTTATGTAATTAAAAACAACATTCCATCGCCGTTTCCGTTTACGGAGAAGGTTAAAATTTATTAACGAATTATAGTTGAGGAGATTTTTTACTAAAAATCTAGTTGACTGTTAAAAAATGGATGGACTTAAAGTTGAAGTTTTTTTCATTAAATTACCTTTATTTAACTAAAGAAGAGCCGTTTCATCGTCTAAACTCATATCACTTGGTGCGAAGAGGAGTTGAGAAGTGAAAGCAGAGAGAGCTGTGTTTATATTTTGAGGGTAGTCATGAGAAGATCAAATTATTTAATCTAATTTTTTTAGAGAAATATGTTCGTGTTATGTTAATTTGTCGATAACAGTTTGTTAATTTGCTTCTTTCCCAATTTTCTTTATTAGAAATGGTTTCTCTTAAATAGTTTTCAAAGAAAATTGCATTTGATTAATTGATAATGATATTCATCTTAAATAAGTGTATTAAGAGAGGTTAATGTTTCTGTGAACTTCTTCATAAGATTATTGTGAAAGCACATTAACTTTTGACTTCTTATATAATGGCAATGAGATTAGATACAAAAACTATTGTAGATGATAAAACTACATCACTTATAATCATACATAACTTGGATGCTTCTTAAATATAATTTCAGTAAAAATAATAGCCCTTTTTGTCGTTGGCTGCCATGTCTAAGAAGCCATTCTTGATTACTCGCGAGGAAGACATAGATTTAAGGAAAAGCATCTTCCTCAAAAAGCATTTAGCCTTCTTAAACTGTAGAAAAACAAATATACCACCTAGTGACAAGCTAGCTATAGTAAGATTGGCATAGAGTAACCATTTGGTTTTTCCAAAACATGGTAGACTGACCGATGCCGCTGCCACATAAGCACTTGCTATGCATACTACAGCCACCCACAACATCCAATGTGTTATAACCAAGAATTTCTTAAGTGACTCCACCCTGTAAGGTATAATGCTTTGGAGAAGAATGACTACACACATTGATGTAAACAACGCAATGCTATTGCATATCGAGAAAATCTTGATAGCTAAGTGTCCCCCTTGATTGAGCCCATTAGGTGGGGCTATACCGCTTGTGAAAGTAACCGTTGCAATCAAGACCGAGACAAGGGTGATTGTATTCCTAGCGTTTTGCAAAGCTTCCACTTGCATCTCATATTCTTCGTTTGGACTCACTCTACTTGGAAATTTTTGTATCTGCTTCTTGGGGTTCTTGATTTGATCGATTACTTGGATTTCAATGTTTCCCATTTCTTTAGGACTTAAATCACACATCAGAGTGGAAGATAGCAGAAGAAACTCTTCACCATCTTTGTTGAGAAGGTCAACCGCTGCCAAACCGTTCTTGTTCTTGGTGGTGACTTTTATTTTTGTTTCATCCATTATGTAACTTACCAGCTGTAATCGATGTAAAAAAAAGAAAGAAAGAAGATGAATTATATTAATCAAATCAAGAAATAAACAATACAATTACGCATATTTAAACTTTTCAAATCACATCTCTTGATTTCTTGAAAAATAGTTTCTTAGATGCATTCGGTCAATACTCAATATAAATCGATGAGCTTATGTATGAAATTTAGAAGTTTTCTTT
Source organism: Cardamine resedifolia (assembly GCA_014578085.1). Classification (NCBI taxonomy): domain Eukaryota; kingdom Viridiplantae; phylum Streptophyta; class Magnoliopsida; order Brassicales; family Brassicaceae; genus Cardamine; species Cardamine resedifolia. The sequence continues at coordinate 54,434 of VBRH01000787.1, read as the reverse complement.
TTTTATATTACATAAAACATCTCATGAATTTGTATTTGGTTAAATGTATTTTAAAATAATATTTTCATGAGATGTCTGTTAACATGGCCAGTCCTAACGTAGACTTATATAACAATATTGCATTTTTTTTGTGTTTAGGCAATTCAAGTGTTACCAAGTAGTATTAAAAAAGTTCAAAACTTGCCAAGTGGAAAATTAAAAAAACATAAAAGGAAAACTTTCTTTTAGATATGGTTTTATATAGATAGTTTCTACATAGTCTAAGTTTAAAAAAAAAAAAAAGGAAGAAAACAAAAGAGAATACTAACCTCAATAGAGCCTACGGAGGCAGCAACGTGAAGCATATTGTTTCCCTCTACATCGAGCTGGTAGAGAAGATGGCCTAACTTGGCACTCTTTGCCATGAAGATGAAGGCTTCGTTCTTCTTGTATCTTGCAGCTATATGAAAGACAGTTTCTTTCTTTCCTCGTGTGACTGAGTTGAAAGACGAAGGAGCTTTTTCGAGAAATTCCTTAAGGATTTCAATTGAACCATCCATTGCAGCACAATGAAGAGGTGACCAGCCATCCTTATTCATCATATCTGCAAGGTTTGGATAATCACCGCACCATGCAAAGCTTGTGTGTCTCAAGCTGGCAGCGAAATCAAGAGGATTTGCTAGATGTATAACCGCTCCCTCGTCTGTTTCTTCTACCATAGATGGATTGGCTAACCGAGGAAAACTTTCCATGTCGTTTCTGCTGAAATTCTGTCGAGCCATCTTTAGTTTCAAATGGCTTGTGAAATATTTGAGATATAGATTTTTTTAGGGGTTTGTTCCTTTATATACTACTCTCAAGTCAACATAATCATTTCGTCAGAGTTTTTTTATATATAATGAAAATTTGGGTTTTACATGCATAAAGTCATCGTCCAAATTTTATTAGATATAGCAGTTATGATTGATGTACCTCTTCCTCTTTAAGGGTTCACTAGTTTTAGGGTCCACTAGTTTAAAAAGCTTAAAACCAATTTGTAGTTTTTGTCAAACACTCTCAAGTCTAAACTATATATTAGTTTATTGCAGCTTTCACTTAATCTATCACAAATTACCTGTTCAAATTACCTGTTCAACAAATGAGTAAAAAACTCAAATCTATTAGAAATTCGTTGTGTGTTAAGATGTCTATATTTTCAAGTAAACTTCATGGTGTATAAAGCATTTTTAAGGCTTTTGGCGTTAATTTTGCATGTAAGAAAAAAAATAAACATAGAAGCTACGCCTATTTCTTGTAAAGAAACTGTTATTTTGGTAAATATAATTCACATATTATCAAAAAAAAAAAAAAAAA
>VBRH01000787.1:34315-45043 GCA_014578085.1 Cardamine resedifolia | reverse complement strand
GGCTGATGAACGGGGTCTTCCAGGAGTATCTGGATGAGTTTGTCATTATCTTTATTGATGACATCTTGGTGTATTCTAAGAGTCCTGAGGAGCACGCGAGCCTCCTGAGAAGAGTTTTGGAGAAGCTGCGGGAGCAGCAGCTGTTTGCTAAGATGAGCAAGTGCAGTTTTTGGCAACGGGAGATGGGTTTTCTGGGGCATGTTGTCTCAGAAAGCGGAGTGGCTGTGGACCCGGAGAAGATTCGGGTGATAGAGGAGTGGCCGAGATTGTGGAATGCAATGGTGATTCGGAGCTTCCTTGGACTAGCTGGTTATTACCGGAGGTTTATCAAATGTTTTGCCAGCATGACTCAATCTATGAATAAACTTACCGGGAAAGATGTTCCTTTTGTGTGGTCACCGCAGTGTGAGGAGAGCTTTTTGAAGCTCAAGGAGATGTTGGTTAGCACGCCGGTGTTAGCTCTACCAAAGCCAGATGAGCCGTACGTTGTGTACACTGACGCGTCTAAGCTGGGACTCAGATGTGTGCTTATGCAGCAGGGGAGGGTGATTGCCTATGCTTCGTGGCAGTAAAGGAAGCATGAGTGCAACTATCCTACCCACGACTTAGAGATGGCAGCGGTGGTGTTCGCGCTGAAGATCTGGAGGTTGTATCTGTATGGCGGGAAAGTTCAGGTGTTCATGGACCACAAAAGTCTGAAGTACATCTTTACTCAGCCTGAGTTGAACCTGAGGCAGAGGCACTGCATGGAGTTGGTTGCAAATTACGATTTGGAGATAGCTTACCACCCCGGTAAAGCTAATCTCGTGGCTGATGCTTTGAGTCGGAGGTGAGAGATCTCAGATACAGAGAGAGATGTAGAGACTCTATTGGGCATGGTGAGTGCCTTGCGGTTGAGTACTGTATCCGAGGAGTCCGAGCCAATGGGTTTGAAGGCGGCTAATCAGGCCTATATTCTGAGTAGAGTGCGGGTTGCACAGGAGTTAGACGCGGAGTTGGTTGCGGCTTATAGAGCAGAAAAGTTGGAGTATGAGGTTTCCAGCAATGGGACCATATTACTGAATGGCAGGGTGTATGTACCAAAGAATGACTTGCTTAGGCAGGAATTCTTAGGAAAGCGCACCAGAGTCAGTTTTCGATTCATCCAGGAGCTACCAAGATGTACCGTGATCTCAAAAGATATTATCAGTGGGTAGGGATGAAGAAGGATGTTGCCAAATGGGTTGTCGGGTGTGATACCTGCCAGTTGGTGAAGGCTGAGCATCAGTTTTCGAGCGGTTTGCTGAGGAGTTTACCCATTCCAGAGTGGAAGTGGGACATGATCACCATGGATTTCGTGGTTGGTCCGCCGGTTTCGTGAACCAAGGATCCTATCTGGATCATCGTCGATAGCTTGATCAAGTCGGCACATTTCCTGGCTATCAAGAAGACCGATGGAGCTGAAGTCTTAGGTATGAGATATGTCAGCGAGATTATGAAGCTACATGGGGTATCGGTGAGTATATTGTCATATTGGGATCTGAAGTTCTCATCGCTGTTTTGGAGAGCTTTTTAGAGGGAGATGGGCACTAAGGTACACATGAGTATAGCTTATCATCCGCAGACGGATGGGCAGTCAGAGCGCACCATTCAGACATTAGAGGATTTATTGTGGATGTGTGTGTTGGATTGGGGCGGACATTGGTTCGACCACTTGAGTTTGGCGGAGTTTGCGTACAACAATAGTTATCAGGCTAGTATCGGTATGGCACCATTTGAGGTTCTCTATGGTAGGTCATACAGGACACCGCTGTGATGGACTCAAGTGGGGGGGGGGAGGAGTTTGCTTGGGGCCGATTTTGTGCAAGAGACTACAGAGAAGATCTGTGTTGTTAAGCTGAACATGAAAGAAGCACAAGATATGCAGAGGAGCTACGCTGACAAGCGTAGAAAGAAGTTGGAGTTTGCTGTTGGAGATATGGTGTATCTTAAGATGGCCATTCTGAGAGGCCCGAACAAGTATATTCCCAAGACTAAGCTGAGTCCTTGGTATATGAGTCATGTTAGGGTGTTGAAGAGTATTGGGCCGGTTGCATATAGGCTGGAGTTGCCGGAGGAGATGCGGACATTTCATAAGGTGTTCCATGTTTTGAATCTGAAGAAGTGCTTGCATAAGGATGATTGGGTGATGGCTGAGATTCCATCTGATCTTCTGCCGAGTATGGTTGTAGAGGCGGACCTCTGGAGGTACTTGACCGTAGAGTCAGACTGATTAATAGAAAGCAAGTTCCAGAGATGAAGATATTATGGGACTGCAATGGAGCGGTGGAGAAGACTTGGGAACCAGAAGCGAAGATGAAACAGAAGTTTCCCAAGTAGTTCGGAAAGCTGGAGACTTAGCTGAAGTCCCAGTGCTGTTTTGCTGAGTTGTTGTATTTCGTGTTGTTAAGCTGTTGTACTCGTTTAGTTTTTATTGGAGATTAGATCGATGTACGGTTTTACCCTTTTATTAAATAGTAAGCAGAGTTTTTATTGGATATGAAGTGCTGTTGTGTTTTTTATACTTAGTTCGGCTGTGAGGATCATGCCGAGTTGATCCTAGTACTTGGTTTGACTGATTAAGACTCGTCTTAATGCTGTTTGATGAGGTTATGTGCTTTGGAATCTCATCGCTGTGTGGTGTTTACCGGTCGGGTTTCTGTGTGATTCCTGATGCTGTTTCGGTAAGCCACTAGAGATCTTAGAATTTTGCTGGATTTGCTGATCGGGTCACGCTGGACTCCGAGATGCTTGTCATTCTTACTGCGCTGAGCTGTTCTGGAGATCCAGTAGGCGTAGTTTTTGCTGATCGGGTCACGCAGGACTCCGAGATGCTTGTCATTTTTACTGCACTGAGCTGTTCCGGTAGGCGTAGTTTTTGCTGATCGGGTCACGCTGGACTCCGAGATGCTTGTTATCCTTACTTCTCTGAGCTGTTCCGGGGATCCGGTAGGCGTAGTTTATTCAAACCAAGTGGGTTCTTGTGGTATAGGATTCCGGGAGTATTTGAATTAAGTATAAACAATACAGTGTGGAGTTATTAGCCGAAAGGCTATGCCGTAAACGTTATGGTCATGGGACTATGCTGAGTTGGGATAGCGGTTGTGCTATGCTGAGTTGGAATAGTGGTTGTGATATGCTGAGGTGGAATAGTTGGAATGAGTTCGGCTTATACCCATCGAGATGCGAACTATGATGAGTTCGGCTTATATCTCATAATTTATTTTGGGGAAGCGAACGATGATTCGGCTTATACCCATCGAGATGCGAACTATGATGAGTTCGGCTTATAGCTCATAATTTTTTTTTATTGGGAGCGTGGAGCTCGGGCTGTTTGCAATCCGAGTCTTAGCTCTGTTTATGTCCTGAAATAAACCGAATAAAATTTTATTTATGTGATAGATGTGTTTCCGAATAGATTGCCTAGGTACCCTTAAAAAGGGATCAAACCATTCGTAATTCAAGAGTAAGTAAAAGCTATAAGCCTTAGTAATATATAAGGGCCTTCCCATTTTGCTCCTAATTTGTTGTCGTATTCTTTGGTGTTGTTGAAGACTTTCCTTAGAACGAGATCGCCTTCGTCGAAGAATCTGTTTCAAACTTTTTTCTTATTGTATTGGGCAGCTGATCGTTGGTAATTTTGTATGCGAAGTAGAGCTTGACCGCGCATCTCTTAAACTTCGTAAAGACTGTTCGACAGCATGTCGTTATTGAGCCCAATGTCTTTTGGCATTTATGTTCGGCGCAAAGTATAGACGTTTGCTTCCGCTGGCGCTAAAGCTTTGATGCCGTGACTTAAAGAAAAGTGGCGACTGGTTGGTAGCTCGTCGTGGAGTTGTTCTGTACGATCATAATACGCCGTTGAGCTCATCTGCCAAGTATTCTTTTTTCTTCCCTAGTGTTTTTTTTTGAGACCGTCTATGATGGTTTTGTTCGTTGCTTCCACCTGACTGTTTTATTGGGGATATCTGGGAGTCGACGTACATAGTCGGATTCTCCATTTGTTGCAAAATCCATTGATTTTAACAGAGGCTAAGTTTGAGCCGTTATCTGTGACGATCTCGTAAGGCAGTTCGTGCCGACAAATGACGTTTTTCCAGAGGAAGCTTTGGACATCGCTGTCCTGGATTTTAGGGTAGGCTTTGGCTGAAATAGTTGGTCAAAAATTAGGATGTACTTTTTCACGTGAGGTCGGCATTGGTCCGACGATATCCATAGCGCATCGCATGAAACGATATGGCGAGAGTCTGGTGGTTAACAGCTCGGTTAGGGTGTTGATTAGGTGTGCGTGTCGTTGGAATTTTTTGCATTGAGTTGCAAATTTTTTGTAATCTCCTATCATGCTCGGCCAGTAGTGTCCATGTTTTCAAATTTTTAGGGTAAGAGCTCGACCGCCGGAGTGGTTTCCTCCAGCACCTTCGTGTGTTTCCGTTATTATGCGCGTTGTTACGTCTCCACTGATACAAATTAACAATGCGCCGGATGAACTCCATCATAGCTGACCTTCGAGTATTGTGTAGCGTGCTGCTTTTATTTTAAGGCGTCGTGCATCCCACTTGGTGTTCGGTTCAATCCCTCTTTTTTATGTATAGTTTGTTTTGAGTACGCTAGTAGTCTGTTGGATATTATTGGCTGGTCGGATTCATGGATTGGTTATGGTCGGACAGATCGTGGTCGATCAGGGCATGGACTTTACTATTAATACTCGGCCTATTTATTGCTTCGATGGATACTGTTCTTGAATAGATATGATCAATGGCAGTGGCTAAAGCTGCCAATTCATCTACTGACTTATTTTATGTTCTTGGGATCTTTAGGAGTTCGAAAGTTGCAAAATATCTTGAGAGTTCCTGCACCAGTTTGAGGTACTTGTTCATTCATTCGTCCTTAGCTTCGTAGTCGCTGTTAAACTGGCTCACAACTCACTGGAAATCACATTATGCTTTAATGTGTTCGACTCTTATGGGCTTTGCAAGTCGTAGGCCGGTGAGCAGCACTTCGTATTCTGCTTTGTTGTTTGTTTGTTTAAAGTTTAATCGGAATGCTTGCTCGAGAGTTTTACCGGTAGGCGACCTGAGTCGGATACTTATGCCTGACCTTTGCTGGGAGGAAGATCCGTCGACGAACAATTCCCATTTTTGTTTGGCTCTATCCGACTCTATAAGTTCCTTTGGTAACTCGATCAGAAAATCTGCCAGGACCTGGGATTTATGTGTCTTTCGAGGTTGGTAAGCAATCTCGTACTCGGTAAGCTCTATTGCCTATTTCGCCAACCTTCCGGACTGGCTTGGAGAGTGCAGGATTGTTCGGATATTTGCATCAGATAGTACGATTATCTATGACTTTGGAAGTAAGGTCGGAGCTTTCTGGTCGAGGTAACAATTGCGAATGCAATTTTTTGGAGGCTGTGTATCGTGTTTCTGCTCCTTCAAGCATTTTGTTGATGTAAAAAATTGGCCTTTGTTCTCCATGTTCGTCTTTGATCAGGACTCTGCTGATGGCTGAACTGGATATGGCGACATACATGTAGAGAGTTTCACCGTCGTCTTGCTTGGTTAGGATTGGTGGGGTTGACAGGTAGATTTTGAGATCTTGAAGCGCCTTTTCACATTGTTCGTCCCATTCAAAGCTCTTGTTGTTACGGAGCATTGGTAGAAAGGGAGGCATTTGTCGGTCAATCTGGCGATAAACGGTTTAAAGCGGTGATTCGACCGAACTGTCTTTGAACTTCCCTTTTGTTTCGAGGAGAAGGCAATTCTAAGATTGCTATAATCTGCTTTGGGCTTGCCTCGATTCCTCGTTGGGTTATGATGTAACCGAGAAATTCTCCGGAGGTAACTCCGAACGTGCACTTAGTCGGATTTAGTTTCATACCGTACTCGTTGAGTACTTCGAAGCAAGCTCGTAGGTGGTTGATGTGATCGGCAACCTGTGCTGATTTGACTAGCATATCGTCAATGTATACTTCTATTGACTTTCTGAGCTGGCTGGCAAACATTCGGTTGACTAGTCGCTGTTAAGTGGCGCCCGCATTTTTGAGTCCAAACGGCATTACTTTGTAATAATAGGATCCCCGATCTGTTATGAAAGCTATTTTTTCACGATCGTTTCAACAGTTTGTCGACCTCTTCATTAAATGTTTTGGCACGCTCGACGCCAAGCTTTCGCCTTTTATGTAGCATTGGCATGTAGGTAGGATCGACTCCGAGCTCGTGGGTGCCAATGCTGGGGTTGATACCGATAATATCTTCTATCATCCACGCAAAGGTGGTGATATTTTCGTAGAGAAAATTTTCGAGCACGATTCGGAGTTCACCGTCGAGCTGGGAACCGATTCCAACTACGCGGGTAGGTCTAATGGTATCATTTCGACTAGCTCTTTGTTCGACCTATGCGGCTTTGGTCTCAACAGGTATGTGCTTGTCTCCTCGGTTATTGAGTGTATGGTTACCGGGGTAGCGCAAAGCTTCTTTTCCACGATAAAGCATGTGCGAGATACCGCTTGGTTTCCTCGAATGGTGATTGTCTCGCATCCTGAAGGAAAACGTAGACACTGGTGATAGCTCGACGCGGCTGCTTTTATCGCGTGAATCCAGGAGGTTCCTATTATGACATTTTATATGGCCGGCTCATCTATGACGATGAACTTTTGAGAATGTCTCCGGCGTAGACGGGAAAATTGATCGTTCCGACTGCCATCACCTGTTTGCTATTGAATCCGGTTAGCTTCCGCGTGTTCGGTTTTATTTGCACGTCATAGATGTCCATTTTCTTCAGCGTTTCCCTATAGATGATATCGACCGAACTCCCGATGTCGATCAGGACTTTGGCGACGTTACAGTCGCTGATGGCAAGCGTGATGACGAGCGGATCGTTGTGAGGCAGATCCAATCCTTATGTGTATACTTCCAAAAAGATGATTGGGAGAGCACTTCTGACCATGTTGATTTGTGTCGGTTGTTTCCATTTGGCAGCGGTTTCAGCCTTTCGTTTATACTCTTTCATCTACCGGACAGAATCGTTGCATGAGTTCAAACCGCCTATAATGACGTTAATGTCACGTATTTTTTTGGGGATTGTTGATTCAAGCTTCTTCTTCTTGCTTTTGTTTAGGCAGGTCGTCGCCATTGTTGGCGCGGTGTGGTGGTCGCCCCACTTCTTTATATGATCGATTACCGTTATTTGTTCGGCTTGTGTTTGGTGGCCGATTTGGCTTGTAGTCTCGTCGTCGGTTATCGTAGGGTCTGGCGACGACGTCTTGCACCTCTCCTTGCTGGTACTTTTTGAACATGATATCTTGGAGCTATCGACACTCGGAGGTGGCATGACCCGGCCTCCCGTGGTACTCACAATAGAGGGTCGAACTGGATTCATCTTCGCGAGGTCGACTACCCTTAATATCATCGCGATTATTTTATTGGGGTTCCCACCGAGTGGGTCTGTTTACTGAGAGGCCCGAACAGGTCTATTCCTGAGACTAAGCTGAGTCCTCGGTATATGAGTCATGTTAGGGTGTTAGAGCGTATTGGGCCGGTTGCATATAGGCTGGAGTTGCCGGAGGAGATGCGGGCATTTCATAAGGTATTCCATGTTTCGAATCTGAAGAAGTGCCTGCATAAGGATGATTGGGTGATGGTTGAGATTCCATCTGATCTTCTGCCGAGTATGGTTGTAGAGGCGGACCTCTGGAGGTACTTGACCGTAGAGTCAGACTGATTAATAGAAATCAAGTTCCAGAGATGAAGATCTTCTGGGACTGCAATGGAGCGGTGGAGGAGACTTGGGAACCAGAAGCGAAGATGAAGCAGAAGTTTCCCAAGTGGTTTGGAAAGCTGGAGACTTAGCTGGAGTCCCAGTGTTGTTTTGCTGAGTTGTTGTATTTCGTGTTGTTAAGCTGTTGTACTCGTTTAGTTTTTACTAGAGATTAGATCGATGTACGGTTTTACCCTTTTATTCAATAATAAGCAGAGTTTTTATTGGATATGATGTGTTGTTGTGTTGTTTATACTTAGTTCGGCTGTGAGGATCATGCCGAGTTGATCCTAGTACTTAGTTTGGCTGATTAAGACTCGCCCTAATGCTGTTTGATGGGGTTCCGTGCTTTGGAATCTCATCGATGTGTGGTGTTTACCGGTCGGGTTTCTGTGTGATTCCTGATGCTGTTTCGGTAAGCCACTAGAGATCTTAGGATTTGCTGGACTTGCTGATCGAGTCACGCTGGACTCCGAGATGCTTGTCATTCTTACTGCGCTGAGCTGTTCCGGGGATCAGGTAGGCGTAGTTCTTGCTGGTCGAGTCACGCAGGACTCCGAGATGCTTGTCATTTTTACTACGCCGAGCTGTTCCGGAGATCTGATAGGCGTAGTTTTTGCTGATCGGATCACGCTGGACTCCAAGATGCTTGTCATTTTTACTGCGCTAAGCTGTTCTGGAGATCCGGTAGGCGTAGTTTTTGCTGATCGGGTCACGCTGGACTCCGAGATGCTTGTTATCCTTACTGCGCTGAGCTGTTCCGGGGATCCGGTAGGCGTAGTTTATTTAAACTAAGTGGGGTCTTGTGGTATAGGATTCCGGGAGTATTTGAACTAAGTATAAACAATGCAGTGTGAAGTTATTAGCCGAAAGGCTATGCCGTAAATGTTATGGTCATGGGACTATGCTGAGTTGGAATAGCGGTTGTGCTATGTTGAGTTGAAATAGCAGTTGTGCTATGCTGAATTGGAATAACGGTTGTGCAATGCTGAGTTGGAATAGTGGTTGTGATACGTTGTGGATGTTTGCTGGAATGTTAGATTCGGGAACGAATCTATGTAGTGGGGGAGAATTGTAACATCTGTATTCCGATTAATTTGGTTTTTAATTGGAGAATTAAAAATTTGGGTCTGAATTGATTAAATCAATTGTTGCTGTTGGGTTTAATTGATCAAAGGGGAAGTTGCAAGGCTACTTTAAAAATATCATAAAATCGAAATATTGAGTTGCAATTTTAGAGAAGTTTTATATATATAAAAAAAGAAACCTTCTCTTCCTTTCTTGTATCTTCGTCGCCGTTAGAGAAGAAGAAAAAAAAAAGAACAGGGAGGAAGAAGAAGAAATCAGAGGGAAGAGGAAATAGAGAAGAAGAAGAAGAAGGAACAGAGAAGAAGAAAAGAAACAGAAGAGAAGAAGAAAGAAGAAGAGGGGGAAGGCGGGTGCGTGGATTTTGAAGAGGAAGAAAGAGTAAATTAATAGATGGTTAAGTGAAATTAATCATTTGATTATTTTATTATTTTTGTTAGGTTGCGTTGGAAATCTAGGATTATTTACCCCGGGGAGTTCCAGAAAATTGCAGAATTGTGTCGCGAAAATTTCTGTGTGCGACTAAGGTGAGTGCAGTACCGTGGTCGGATATTCTTACGGGAATTTTCCCGGTACAATTACGTATTAGGATTTATTTCTGTGTTTTGCTGTTTTTATTTATTTATTTATTGATGAATTAAATTCCGAAAAATTGCTGTTAATTGCTGTAATTGTGAAATTATTTTCGGTAATTTTTCCGTGATTTAGTTTTGAATTAATTGTTGATAATTAATTTTTTAATCAAGTTTTGATTGTGTAAAACACCGTTGATTGATTTTAATTCATCATTTCGCGGTGAATTAATTTTTATCAAATTGTTGTTTTGTTGTTACTTGTAAGATTATTTTCTGTGATTTTTCCGTGATTTACTGTAGAATTAATTGTTGAGAATTAATTGTTTTAGTCACATTTTGGTTTTTTAAAATGTTGTTGATTGATTTTAATTCATTATTTTACGTTGAATTAATTTTTATCAAGTCGCTGTTTTGCTCTTTGTCGAGTCCGGGCATTTAATTATGTCGGGGGTATTTTCGTAATTTTTTTCTAATTGACCTAGTAGACGGGTTGATCGCCTCCTCAGTATTTATTAAATACTGACTGCGTCTATTCGTAATGATTCAGGTAAGAGAAAGGATAAAGCTAGCTGAAGCTCGTGGAACTGCAGTGACGGTTCATGACGACATACCGGAAGGGTTTATTATTATTTATCGTTCTGGTTATTTGGTTGTTTCCGTAAACCGTTAGGTTGATAGTTGATTCGAATTTATTGGTTTATAATAAATCGTTTATCGTTGAGTGGTTAATTGTTTTCGTCTGCTGGGAGTTAATAATAATTATGGAGTTATTATTAGTATTAAAACAAAAATGGGTCGGGGCGTTTCACTGATTCAAACTTGCTAAGACAGAGATTTTCAATACCAAAGCTCAATCAACAAGAGTGAGATTGTTAGAGTATTGGTTATTTGTAAGACTGCGAAATCCTAAATTGAAAATCATGAACAAATCCCATTAAGGAAAAAATGAATATGCGCATGCGAGATTTAATCTCTTTCCTTAATTTAATAAATCTCCCGCATTATGGCGGTTTTGATGAGATTATGAATCCTATGATAAAAACGTGTTTGAGGCTATAACCGCAACACTCGATTATAGAATATGCGAATTAAATCTATGATATACTTTCGAGTCTTACTTATACAGAAATAGATAAATGAGAGATTTGCTGAAAACTTTTGTGTTTCGAAAATCGGATAATTTCAGAGAATGAGGCGAGACTGATAAGCTTGTGCGAGATTCGCCTTGATCCGCAAGGATATTCAGCGAATTTTCTACCTTTTCCTTTCCAAGATTATGCAAAAAAAAAAAAAAAAA
>VBRH01000787.1:0-12678 GCA_014578085.1 Cardamine resedifolia | reverse complement strand
CTTATTAATATGATATTTATTTTATTCATGTCTTTTGTTTCAATTGCCATGAGTGAGTAGATCTCTTGTTAGGTTTGGGGAATTTTCATTAGGGTTTTCATGGAAAGATATATTGATTGATTAGTTAGGATTCAAAATTGATAGTTCTTCATCTAGATTGTTCTTAAGGCTAGTTCTAGCTTGATCACCTGGAACTTAGATTATAGGTTGTTAAATTGGCACGACAGTGTGATTTATAATCTGACAGAACCTAGGGTGAGCAAATTAGATAGTTGCAAAGAAATTTGGATTAGATGATTTGTGAACAAATCGAACCTGCACTTAAAGCTTGTTTAGGATTTAGGATTCGCAAAAAAATTTGGTTTCTTAGGTTTTAATCATAGTTAATTCTCGCAGCGACAGTTGGTTTATTTTATCTCCGTGATTCAAGAGCTAGAAATGGTCTGTAATTAGATCCTAGCTAATTAATTTATATTCATTACTTGAATTTTCTGCGAGATTCCCTGGACTTGTCATTTTCCCCACTTGTTTACACAACCAATTTTTAATATTTATTTTTGTACCGCTTTTATTTAATTTATTCACATTGCTTAGCTGAATTTGAAACAAAAAAGTCTATCATGAAGTTCTAAAGTCCTTGTAGATTTGACCTCTAAGTACTGCATCGAACTCTTAATTTGGAGAGTAGCTCTAGGGATTTATTTGAGCACATCACTGATTTGATGTAATCGATCGTTATTACACTACCTGAGATCAAATGTCTAATGGTTTTATGTTGTCTTCTGATGTGACGAGATTTACCATTATTGAGATTACTCAGTGCCCGTGCTGTAGTCGATTGACTATCACATTTTACACGTACTGCCGGGATTGGTTTCTCCCACATCGAAATATTTTCTAAGAAGTTTCGAAACCATTCTGCTTCTTCTGCGGCTTTGTCTAGAACTATGAACTCGAATTTCATAATTGATCTAGCCAGCTGAGTTTGTTTAGAAGATTTCCATGATACCCGTGCACCTCCTAAAGTAAAGATGTATCCACTTTTGGATTTTAAGTTTTTGGAGTCAGATATTCAATTTGGGTCACTGTTTCCTTCCAAAACTACAAATTTGTTTGCTTAGAAGATTTCCATGATAAAAATGGTTCGTTTATATAGACTTAATATTATTTTTTTTAAAGGCTAATGGAACAAAACTATTCCTAAAAGTAAAGCTCCTAGACAAAGACATACCAAAGACGCTTAATATAAACTAACAGTTGACATTATCAATCATACTTAACTGTGCATATATAATCAAATAAGAAATTTACCACAATCCAATCTCCATTCAAATATCTTAAATTTCAATATTATTATTTCTATCCTTATCTTATTTTTAAAATAATCTCAACAAATACAAAGCTAGCAGAATTAAATTACCATCCTCAAAACCAAAGCACTAATAGACTAAAGCTAACAAGAAAAAAAGACACAATATATATATATATATATATATACCAAACCCATTATTACAAAAACCACCTAAAATTCGAACCAATACAAAACAAAAATTCGTACAAGGCTTATAAACTTTTGGAAGTCTTTGAACAAGGACATATTAAATGAACGTGATACAAACTAGAACCATCAATAGTATTGAAAATATTTATATTAAAATAAGAAATATCATGCATAGTAGCATTGGTATTTACCTAGTTATGTTAAAAATAATTTAAATATGACAACAATATTTAAAATGTGTCAAAATAAAACCAGTAAAAAAAAAAATAGAACCAAAGATTTAATTCTAATATTAATGAATAAAATCGGATAATTTATTATTAAAAAGTCCTTCAAATTATAAATTACAGAGATTGAATTTCAGCAATTATTTCCCCAGTGCAATGCACAGGTCTAATCTAGTTGTTTATATCAATTTGTAGTGTCATGCTGTTTCGCTGATTTATATACTTGACATATAACCATATAACCAATTAGCCAAATGCATAATTATTAGACCTAAAACAAAAATCACAAAATCCTTTGAAAGTTTTGATAGGAAAAAATCTATAAAAGACACTAACAATTTATTTATTTTCAGTAAAAAATAGAAAATTTATTGGCTATGTAATAAAAGATATGAACTATTTTTTTATTTTATTATAATATACAATTTTTTTTTAATTTTATCCAAAAATTGACGGAAACTAACATCCGCTAAAACAATTTATTTCTAATAAAATTAAATACTTTTAAAATTAAAAAAAAAACATAATTTCAAGTCTTAAATTTTCTTAAAAATTCCAAAAATTATAATACAATTTGGTCAGATTAAAAATAGATCCAATATTTTTTTAACTATTTTAAATTCTAAATACTTCTAAAAATTAACATTTTATATGGTAGATGCAAAATATCTTTCATATATTGTACGGTTGAACATGATAAGTTATCCAAAATTAAAATACTTTACAAATTTTCTTACTACTTAACATGTCATTATACTCACACAATATTATCATCTACATAACATGGTAAATTGTAAAGCATAACTCATACAACTATATAGTTACGCAACACATACTATGGAGACTTTCGGGAAACAACAGTCAGCATCGGATGCTCCCATGGAGACTTGTAAGAAACAAGATGAAGAGCCATTGAGAATGAGATTGGATTCTCATATAGTTTTTTATGGGTAGAAAATTTCAGAGATATACTACAAGATAGTTCAGTCAAGGCCTATGTTTTCCGCGGTCCTGCAACATGCTAAATAAAGAGTTTTCATAATGCAGGTGCCAAAGTTTTTGGACAAAGCGGCTTACTAATTAAACAGTACATTAAACTGGTCCCGAAACTAGCCGATGTAGAATAGAAGAGATTGGAAAAAATATTGTGTGCCTTATTCCAAGAACAATGAAAGGTATATATAGGAATACAAAGACTAGAAAAACAAGTAAATCTAGTACCTTCTAGAGTATATGCCTTATAATATAAGGGGCATTCATATACTACTATCCATAACAATTCTAAATACTTCTAAAAAATTAAAATTTATATTATAGATGCAAAATATCTTTCATATATTGTACCATTTACGAACATGCTAAGTTATCCAAAATTAAAATACTTTACAAATTTGTTTTACTACTTAAAATGTTGTTATACTCACACACAATATTATCATCTAAATAACATGGTAAATAGTAAATCATAACTCATACAACTATACAGTTACACACCATATACTAATTTTAGGATACTA
Organism: Cardamine resedifolia; assembly: GCA_014578085.1. Lineage (NCBI taxonomy): Eukaryota > Viridiplantae > Streptophyta > Magnoliopsida > Brassicales > Brassicaceae > Cardamine > Cardamine resedifolia. Next base: position 9,433 of record VBRH01000787.1, on the reverse strand, counting down.
TTTTCAAAAAATAATGGTTATGTTTATAATTGAAACTTATGAATAAAATTTTTTTTTAAAATAAGAATTTTAAAGAGTATTAGGAAATTTTATTTATTTTCATATTTTAAATTTATGAATAAAAATTTTACAAGTTTCATATTAAAAACTTAGTCTTTTCTTAAGATTACGTAAGATAGTCTTATTTGTTGCTTATGCCTGTCCATTTCTTTGTGGATACCTACGGGTTGAATAGCTCATCCTAATCCCCCACGATGCTATGAAGTCTTCGAAATCCTTGGAAATAAACTGGGACCCATTATATGTAACAATTTCGTATGGGACTCCGTACCTGCAGATAATATTTTTCCACAAAAATATTTTTACCACTGAATCTTTTATGGACGGAAATGCCTCTACTTCAATCCATTTTGAGAAATAATCCGTCAAGACGAGGAGGTGTTGTACTCCCTTGGTCGACTTATGCATAAGTTCGATTATATCCATAGACCATCGCATAAAAGGGTACGGGACAGTGATCGAGGAGAGTAATTCGGAGGGCTGATGGATTAGTGGGGCATACTACTGATATTTTACGCATCACAGGGCGTACTTCGAGCAGTCTGTTATCATGGTCGGCCAATAATAACCCATCCTTTTAATTTTGAACGCCATTTCTCATCCCAAATATTGGCTTCCACACAGTCCTTCATGTACTTCACTAATGACTATACCTATGTTGGGACCGTGGATACATAATAGATATGGATCACTCACACCCCTCTTAAATAACGTCTCCTTTATTACGCAATACTTTGCGCTGATGACCCCCAATCGCCGAGCCTGCCACCTGTCTTGTGGAAGCTCTCCGTCTTGTATATACTTTATTATTGGATCTCGCCAATCACTTCCCCGGTCATCCCCAACGTCTTTGGTGCCTTCCCATGTTCGTCCATGGGATGTGGGGGTTGGCACTACTTCGGGACCTCCTGCCAGTTCGGATCCTTCCCTGGCTGGGAACGAACCCGGGCTTAGCTCGGACTCGTGTGCTAGTGGTTCATTACTATCGGGTTATAACTTGACTTCTGAGGCTTCTTCGGGGATAGTATCATCGTTGAAGCTGCCTTGATCCACATCACTCTGTACATCATTCGGCCCTTGACGGCGCTCCATATGAGGACAAAGGACTGTGTCTCCTTCTTGCTTCAGACTCCTTTGTTGGTTGAGAATTTTAGAATTTACTGGGACTTTGCTTTCCTCGCTTTTTCGAGCGCCCTCCAACACTCTCAGCGCTCAGTGTAGGGGTGCCACCTTTGTCTTGTGAACGATGCTGAGATCGGGTGATGACCATAACTTTGCTTTCCTCGATTATGCTTTGGGTCGGGATACATTCAACCGGAATCATTCTTTTCAAATATGGGTCTGAGGTAGACGCCAGAGCTACTAAAGCGTATGCCGAAGCATTCTTGCTTCGAGGTATCCTAATCAATTTGAAGGTGTCAAATTTCTGAGCCAGCTCCCTTACTATCTCGAGGTAAGCCTCCATTCTTGAGTCCTTTGCCTCGTAATCCTCATTGAACTGGTTCACCACGAGCTGCGAATCACAATGTGCGACGATATTTTGTGCTCCAATCCCGTTTGCCAAGCGAAGTCTGGCTATAGTGCTTCGTATTCTGCCTCATTATTAGACGCCAGAAATAGCAGCCGAAATGACTGCTCAATGATCTTTGAGGTCGGCGTTTTGATCCTGATGCCGACTCCCGATCCCTGTTTGGAGGACGATCCGTCTACAGGTAGTTTCCATGTTCTGATCTCCTTTGCATCCGCCGTGTCCGTGATCGGAAGCTTTGTTAGGAAATCTCTCAAGACCTGTGCTTTGGCACTAGTCCGACTCTTGTATTCTATGTCGTACTCACCGAGTTCTATCGCCATCTTAGCCATGCGCCCAGACTGACTGGGTCCATGCAGTACTACTATTCGTAATGGCTTAGAGGTTAACACCTCCACGGGGTGGGACTAAAAATATGGTTGTAGCTTCTGTGCTTACATGACAACGGCGAGTGCTAGCTTTTCCATCATCGAGTAACGGGTTTCTGGGCCTGTCAAAATTTTAATGACATAAAAAATCGGTTTTTGATCGCCTCTGTCATCTCGAACTATAACCCCGCTAACAGCGACCTCAGAGACGGAAACGTAAAGGAACATTTTCTCATCCGACTGTGGTTTCAAAAGTATCGGCGGTGTTGTTAAGTATGTTTTGAGTTTTGCGAACGCTTCCTCACATTTTTCATCCCACACGAACTGTTTGTTTCCTTTTAAGAGCTGGTAAAAAGGAAGACACTTGTTCGTTGATCGGGAGATGAATCTATTAAGCGATGTTATTCATCCTGTGAGGCATTGTACTTCTTTGACATTTCTTGGGGAGGACATGGTTAAAAAAGCCTTAATTTGATTCGGGTTTGCCTCTATACCTCGCTGCATCAATATATAGCCGAGGAACTCTTGAGGGCACCCCGAAGGTACACATCGCAGGATTCAACTTCATCCCGTACTTGTTTAAAATGTTGAAGCACTGCTCGAGGTGACTTACGTGTTCAGTCTTATCGAGGGACTTTACGAGCATATCTTCAATATACACTTCCATAGTTTTCCCGAGATGGTCTCCGAACATTTTATTGACTAGGTGCTGGTAAGTTGCTCCTGCGTTTTTCAGTCCAAAGGGCATTACAATATAACAATAAATACCTCGGTCCGTTATGAACGACGTTTTTTCTTGGTCATCTAGATTCATCCTGATCTGGATGTATCCCGAAAATGTGTCCATAAAGCTTAAAAGTTCGTACCTCGCGGTGGATTTTACCAGCCGGTCGATGTGTGGGAGCGGAAAATAGTCTTTTGGGCAGGCTTTTTGATGTCTGTGAAACCGACACAAATGCGCCACTTCCTGTTTTTCTTTTTCACCACTACTGGGTTAGCAAGCAAGTCTGGATACTTTACCTCACGGATTGATCCAACTTTTAATAGTCTTTCTACCTTGTCATTTACTGCTTTCGCTCGGTCAGGTCCGAGCTTTCTTCGCTTCTGCTTTATGGGCATAACGCTGGGGTCGACGTGTAGTTCGTGAGAAATGATTTTTGGATCGATCCCAGGCATGTCTTCGGCCGTCCATGCAAATGAATCTTTGTTTTGGGATAAGAAACGTACGAGCTCGTTCTTAAGCTCGATAGTAAGACCCAAACCTATCCGTACTTTTTGTTCGGGATGAGAATAATCGATCGAGATTTCAATCGCCACTTCTTCCTGTTTTTGTCCGCTGGGAAGGACAGAACATCCTTTTTTCGCGGGCGTCTCCGGGCGACAGTGTTCCTTTAGCTGGTGGTTGGTGAGGTAACACGAACGTGCCACTTCTTGGCTTCCTATGATGGTGCGCATCCCATCTAAGGTTGGGAACTTCACTCACTGATGATATGTTGAAGGGACGACTTTCATTTGGCGAATCCAAGGGGTTCCCAGAATGACGTTATATGCCGCGGGTCGGTCGAAGACCATGAAGTTCACAACCTTCGTCACTCCTGCAGATAAGACTGGGAGTTTAAATGTTCCAACCGACATTGTAACTTTGCCGATGAACCCTTGTAACGTGGTCAGGAGACCGACGACATCTGACTTACTCATCCCCATTCGTTGGAGAGTGCCTAGGAAAATCAATTCTACCGAGATGCATGTATCAATTAACACCCTTGACACCTCGTGATTGGAAATGTTCAAAGTAATCACCAACGCGTCGTCATGCGGCATTGAAAAGTTTTGTACTTCGGTCTCCTCGAACACTATCAATGCGGCCTCCATACCCGGTTGAGCTTCTTTGCCTGTTATTGTAAACAAAGGGCCCAAATAGGAAGATAATGGTACGTCAGAGGTATCCAAATTTACCTGAGCAGTTCGTTTCGTGGTCATATCGTCCGTCGTACTTGTGACCTTTGCAACCGGGTTTGTCGCATTTTTGTGAGGCTGCCTTAGGGTTTATAGAGCGTTAATGACATCAGACATGATCTGGGTTTGGATGGGGAGCCTGGGTTTTAGGATCTCCTTTGCTTGTTATTCCCCACAGACGACGCCAAAATGTTGATACTGGATTTAACACCCTGAATTTAGGAAATATTTTGCTAAATGAAAGCTTTTTTACTTTGTAAAATGGAAAGAAATTCGTTTATTATTCTTGAGTATCTATTACAAAGGTTCCGAAGAGATCCCCCTAAGCGAGGACTTTCCCCTTCTTTTATTATAAGATTTGCATTAAATGTGGCTAATTAATTTTATGATTCTCCTTGAATGTGTCCGTAACTGGGCCATTACTGGACCTTTTTATGTCGTCCCCGAGCACTTTCTAGATACTTGTCCCTCTCCCTCGAGCTATGAGTTGCTCCGTCCCCGTTCGCTCCCGAGCTATCGTGGAGTTCGACTTCTTACTTTCCCTCGTCAGTTTGTATAAAATGACTCCATACATTTGCCATGTGGCAATGTTTCCGAACCGCTGGTCCCCTGCATGGGGTCCGGTACCAACAGTCATTGAGACCTTGACAACTACTCCAACTATGCCATTGGAGATGGTGGCGATTCGTGTTGTTTAAGAAGATTTAAAATAAGGGTTTGTTGCTTAATCGAGCACAACCTAAGTTATTGACCATACGACCGGATATAAACGTCGATGACTTAACGGCTGGGTGTTGTAGCTGTTTTGACCTAACAGCTGGATGTTGTAGCCGCTTTGACCCTACGACCGGGTATAAACGTCGATGATGATCTGACGGCCGGATATAATGCCGATATTTTTAATATATGTTCAATCTCACACCTGTTACCGCGTATGAGCTTGACGGGGGTATTGGAAGATCGAGAGATCCACCCAAACCGAATCAAGATTGACCGAGATAAAAAATGATCTAGTTGGAGTAGTTGTGATAATGTTGATAAATGTGAATATTTAGATTAGGAAATTTACATTTAACTCTAAATATATTATAACATCTATGTTTATCTTAAATTAGAAAACTTAGGTTATTTCATCTCTATATAAGAGATTGTATCTTTTAATATTATTTTCATGAGAGTCTAATAATTCTTCCCTAAACATCTGTGTTCTTACTCTCATCGAATTACTCTCACCGAATTTATCATGCTCCAGGACACAAGAATTACGTATCAAAAATGATTAGTGGAGCATCTCAATCAGACAATGGTGTTCTAGTGATTTCAGCTCGAAAAGGCAAATTTGAAACGGGATATGAGAAGGGTGGACAGACACGTGAACATGTTCAACTTGCCAAAACATTAGGTGTGTCGAAGCTGATTGTTGTTGTGAACAAGATGGATGATCCAACTGCATGGTCATCCTATTTTAGTTGCTGGTTACAAAGATGTTCGTCTCCACATCCATGCAGCTGTTGATGACTGTGAGATTGTGGAATTGATAAGCCAAATTGATGTCAAAACAAGGGAAGTCATGAAAAAGAAAGTTTTGTTTGTGAAGAATGGTGATGCTGTTGTGTGCCGCATTGAGGTTAGGAACCCAAATTGTATTGAAAGATTTTCGGATTTTCCTCAACTTGGAAGGTTCGCTCTACAAACTGGAGGCAAAACAATTGCTGTTGGAATTGTGACTGAGCTCCCATGTGCTACAAGGTAGCTCAGTCAAGGCCTATGTTTTCCTCGGTCTTGCAACATGCTAAATAAAGAGTTTTCATAATGCAGGTGCCAATGTTTTTGGACAAAGCGGTTTACTACTTAAAGAGTACATTAAACTGGTCCCCAAGCTAGCCGATCTAGAATAGAAGAGATGGGAGAAATATTGTGTGCCTTATTGCAAAAACAATGAAAAGTATATATAGGAAATAAGGAATACAAAGACTTGGAGAACAAGTAAATCTAGGATCTTCTAAAGTATTTGCCTTATAATGGGCATTCATATACTATTATCCATAACAATTCTAAATACTTCTAAAAATTAACATTTTATATTATAGATGCAAAATATCTTTCATATATTGTACTGTTTACAAACATGCTAAGTTATCCAAAATTAAAATACTTTACAGATTTGTTTTACTACTTAACATGTTTTTATGCTCAAACACAATATTATCATCTAAATAACATGGTAAATAGTAAAATGACAAAAATCTTATCATAACCGTATTTTGCACCGTAATCGGACCGTTTACAACCGTAACCAATATAAAATGGTTAAAAACCGTAACAGTTAACCATAAAACTATATTAGTTATAGTTAACTGTAAATTATTAATCGTAACCGTAAATTAACCGTAACCGTATAAAACCGTTGGTTAACTGCATAGCTGTAACCTTAAAATTATAACCGTAACCGTTTTAAAAATATAACAAAATGAACATATAATTAATTATAACCATAAATTTTTGTGTAAACTGAAAATGCTACTAATATTAATTTTTATTTTAGTCATCAATTAAATGAATCGTATTTAACCGTAACCGTATATAACAGTAACCGCTTTAACCGTAACCAAATGAATCGTAACCATTTTAACCGTATATTTAATAGTTAAGTTTAAGGTTTAAGAAAAATCACAACTATAACTGGTGGTTAATTAACTGTAACCTTAGTAACCGTAACCGTGTTCATGCCTAACTCAAACAACTATATAGTTACACACCTTGTTCTAAAAATCTCTGCCTAACTCCGATTACTCCCCGCCTAGTCGCTAGGCCCACCCTATCCACCTCGATTAATGATTAATCCCTTGAAGTAATCAGTTATCCGTATATGTAACTTACACAACATATACTACTTTTAGGATACTATTTTCAAAAATAATGGTAATGTTTATTATTGAAATTTATGAATATAAAATAAAAAAATAAAAAAGAATTTTAAAGAGTATTAGGAAAATTTATTTATTTTCATATTTTAAATTTCTGAATAAAAGTTTTTAAAGTTTATTTTTAGTTTAAAAAAGTTATTTTATACTATTTTATAAATTTTTTTTAAAAATCAGATTTTAAGAAATTATTTTATCAGACTATTTTTTATTTTAATTATTTTGTTATATTAAATAACGGATGTTACTTCCGGTGAACTCGTGAGTGTTAGATGGATATAATTTAAAGGTTTGTGTATGATAACAGAAGAAATATATTTTTCGAGTATCCAAAAGAATTCATATATTTTTTATGGAAATTGATTAAAAGTTGATGCATTTAATTTTTATGAAAATTTTCCTAAAATTAATATTTATCTAAAATAAAATCAAAATTATTTACCGTCCCAAAAATATAATATGAGTCCTTTAGAAATTATTAAAAATAATTATAGTTTAAAAAATGCTATATATTCCAAAAAATATATAATAATTATATGAAAGCTAAGAGTAACTAAAAAAACACCTGTAACTTATATGAAACAAACAAAATTCTTCCGACTTGAGAAATGGGCTATATGTTTTTCAGTTAACATTTTATATTATAGATGCAAAATATCTTTCATATATTGTACAGTTTACGAATTATCCAAAATTAAAATACTTTATGAATTTTTTATTCTACTTAACATGATGTTATACTCACACACAATATTATCATCTAAATAACATGGTAAATAGTAAATCATAACTCATACAACTATATAGTTACACAGCATATACTACTTTTAGGATACTATTTTCAAAAAATAATGGTTATGTTTATTATTGAAATTTATGAATATAAAATTAAAAAAAGAATTTTAAAGAGTATTAGGAAATTTTATTTATTTTCATATTTAAATTTATGAATAAAACATTTTAAAATTTTCATTTTTTATTATAAAAAGTTATTTTATATTATTTTCTAATTTTAAAAAAATCAGATTTTAATAAATTATTTTTATCAAAATATTTTTATATTAGTTATTTATTTATTCTCTAAATAACGGATGTTAATTTCTGTGAAATGGTGAGTGTTAGATGGATACATTTTAAAGGTTTGTGTATGATAACAAAAGAAATATATTTTTCGAGTATCCAAAAAAATTCATATATTTTTTTTATGGAAATTGATTAATAGTTGAAGTATTTAATTTTTACGAAAATTTCCTTAAATGATTATTTATCTAAAATAAAATCACAATTATTTATTTATCGAGATGCTCACTCCTTTCAGTTACATAGTGTTGAATCTCAGACGTCCATAATGTGATGTCTTCACTATATAAGGTGACAAGCGGTTTTGTCTTGGAGAAAAGAGGCAAAGTAGTTAAACTACTATGACCACCAATAACCGGCACTTCTACATCATCCACATCAAGCACAAACCTCTCAGTAACAAAAGCTTTTGCCAACTCAACTTCTGGTGTCATCAAGCCAAACAATTTCTTCGGATCATAACTTTCGAAGCTTGTGCTTCAACACCTCAGCAGCCATTGGTACCACTGCGTTCAGCTCATCGTTGGCAATAAGGATGAAAGCATCCAGACAATGTTCAGCCACTGCTTCAATGCATGTTTTCACAAGGCTTGCGTTGGCAATGAAAGCATCATCTAGTGCTCTTTCTACTACTGGAAGACGAAGAGCGATCACTACAACATCTATATCCCTCAAAATTCTCTTCAGTCCAATGATATCTTCTTGAGAAAGGGGAGCATCGTGACAGTCCTTGAGATGCTCCAAACCACCAATAGAGTACAAATGAACCACATAAACTAATGGGCTGTTCCCGAAGGTGGTTGACAAGGCCAGACCTATTCCAAGAGGAGAACCAATAATAGCCACTTTTGATGAGCCATTGACCTTCAATTCATACTTGTCTGATGCTTGTGCTTTTGTGCACAGAGGCTTGCTCAAACAGATATAATCTGTTCCACCAAAGAGATCAGACCTTGAACAGAGACCGCAAAAGCTAGAACCTGAGCTAAACCTCATAGACTGGACTCTAGGCTGTGAAAGTGAGTTGACTCTAGACGTGTAAGAAACCGTTGATCCGACTGAGAAGGAAGAGGCTGATATTGCTGCCATTTGTTCACCTGTTTTAAGACAGACAAATGAAGTTTGTTCATGTTTTGAATGCAGTGAAAACATATAAAGACATCAAATTTATGTGAAGCAGACACACAGGGCAACTCTAGCAATAATCAGAAACAAAGAGCAGTTTAACAATAATTAGAAACAGAGAATAGTCTAACCAAAGAGCAGAAACATATAGCAATAAACCCATATATGTATCAAACGAACAATTAGCATAAGCAATTGGGGAAAAAGAAACAAAATAAGCAACCTTCTATTATCTATGAGAGATATCAGCAAGATGTAAACCATAAGCTTTTTCAGGAAGACATATCCATGATATTTATATTATAATAATAATTTTTCTTGATATGTTGGCAAAAGAAGACGAGTTGGTCCCTCACGAATCATACTTTCCCACAACTAGTCATGTGACATAT